>MU225240.1:7636242-7646511 GCA_018584345.1 Thuja plicata
ACCAACATCAAATGTTACATCAACTTCTAAACCTATTCAAACTAACTCAACTACATCAACTAAGGGAAAAGAAAAGATGAGTTATGAGGGTTCAAATTCAAATGATAATTCAGTCCAGACTTCAACATTGAGATTGAAAACTTTGAAACCCACTAAGGAGGAAAAATAACAAACTAAGAAAGATCATTATGAAAAGATGAGTGATTTGATGAACTAATTTGAGAAACAATGCAAAATTCACTCAAAAGGGGTAGGGGAATATTCCTTTTCCCTATTTGATTTACCTACATCTCCAAGGACACATGGGAAGCCATCCAAAGATCATCAACCTCATAAATAAAATTCCCATTTTGTGAGAGAATGTGATAAACAAGAAATGGAAAAAGAGGATAATGAGGTATTACAATGGCTTTATAAAGAGGAGGATAATTCAGCTAATTCCAATGAAAGGGTGCAACATATCAACATCCAAACTGATCAATATGGAAAAGGATTTTATATCATGAAGAAAATGGGGTATAAGGGAAGATGACCCTTAGGATTTTGACATAGAGGGTTGTTAGAACCTATTGAACTAGTTTGGAGAGAAAAAGAAGAGAAAGCTGGCATAGGTTCTCAACATAAAGGAGAAAGTTCAAGTCCCATGCATAATTTTTGTGCACATATTCATATGGTAGGTTCAGAAAGTGAAGATGATTCTAGGGATTATGAGTGGGATTCCTTTTCTAAATAATCTTGTCATGACATCGAGGTTGATACCATTCACACTTATGCAACTCCTCCTAAAGTTGAGAATCAAGAACATGTGACTCAAAGTTTGAATTCAACTCAAACATCAAGTGAACCTCAACAAGTCAATGAAGAAAAAGCACCTCTTTACACTCAATGGGTAGGTGAACCTTGGGTACCTTTTTGGGTGGGAGATTCTAACCTAGTGTTTAATCCACATGCTTTCTTTTGCATAGAAATCTTAGAGGACTCTAATGAAGAGGATTTTGATCCTTCTTCCATGGACCATCTTCAAGAGGCACATGTCATAGACCTTGACGATACAATGTATGAACCATAAAATGAAGTCATGTCCTTAAATCCTTCAAATGAAATCCCATCCAATGAATCATTGTCCTTAATGCACCCCGAACTTATTGATCGGGATCTTTCCAAGCCAAATGACTTACTCTACTTCCCAAATGACAATGCAATGGCCTTATACCTCAATGCGGTTGAACCCAATTCTTCCATCAATGAATTCACTTCAAACACAATGATAGGGGTAGGTGTTCAACCTCTTAATCCAAAAAATGAAAATAAAATATAGAAAAAAATGAGAAGGTCTAGTGGTGAAAACCACCATGTGGGAGTGCTAGACCCAAAAACAGTAAAAATAAAGGATGTTTCCAAAGGTGAAAACCCAACTGTGGCACCTAAGGGAGAGAGGCTGGACACTTTACCAGATCATGAAGATGATAGGTCACCTATACTTATTGAACCCATAGAAAAGGTTAACATTGGAACAGAAGAGGATCATAAATTTATTCACTTGGCAGCATCTTTGAGTCCCTTGGAGAGAAAATAATTCATTTAATTCTTTCAAGAAAAACAAATCAACTTTGCATGGTCGATTGCTGACATGCTCGGATTAGATGCAAGTTTCATAATGCATCATTTAAATGTGAAACCCGGTGTTAAGACCATCAAGTAGAAGTTGAGAAAAATGCATCCACATATAGCCCTTTTAGTCAAAGCAGAATTGGAAAAATTACTCAAGGTGGGATTTATAAGAGTAATTGCATATGCTGAATGGATCTCCAACATTGTACTAGTTACCAAACATGATAAAACCATAAGAGTTTGCACAGATTTTAGATATTTAAACCTTGCTTTTCCAAAAGATGACTTTCCATTGCCTAGCATTGATGCTATAGTGGATCTCACTTTGGGTCATTTTATGTTTTCACTTATGGATGGATTTAGTGGGTATAATCAAATTCACATTGCACCTAAGGATCAAGAGAATATAGCCTTTACATGCCCATGGGGTACTTTTTGTTGGAATGTAATGCCCTTCGATCTCAAAAATGCCAAAGCCACTTATCAAAGAGCAATGACTACCATTTTCCATGACATGATGCACACCTTTATGGAAGATTATGTGGATGAAATTCTAGCTAAGTCACATACAAGAAAAGATCATTTATCCATACTTGAAAATATTTTTACAAGGCTAGAACAATTCAAAGTGAGACTCAACCCAAATAAATGTGCTTTTGGGGTACAATCTGGAAAAATCCTAGGGTACATTGTTTCAGCAAAAGACATTGAAGTAGATCCTGAAAAATTACAAGAAATAATGGACATGGACATTCCAAAGAATATTAGTCAAATGAGGTCACTTTAAGGAAGGCTTCAATCCATAAGGTGGTTCATTTCTCAATTGGCGGAAAAATGTCATTCTTTCACAAGGTTGCTACATAAAGATACCATCTTCACATGGGATGAGGAGTGTGATAAAGCCTTTACATTGTTGAAAACATACTTGATGAACCCACCTATCTTGATGTCACCAATTCAAGGAAAACCTTTGTTACTCTATATTTCAGCAATGGAAAAATCTTTAGGAGTCTTATTAGCACAAGAAGATGATGAAGGAAAAGAAAGAGCCATCTACTACTTGAGTATAACATTGATCAAATATGAGTTAAACTATAGCTTCATGGAAAGGGCTTGCCTAGCAGTGGTATTTGCCTCTCAAAAGTTAAGACATTATATGTTGTTGCATAAAGTGAAGCTCATAGCCAAAATTGATCCATTAAAATACTTACTTAGCAAAACATCTTTAACTGGAAGGATTGCAATGTGGGTAATGGTGCTTAGTGAATTCAACGTTGAATATGTTGATAGGAAAGCAATAAAAGGTCAATTTATTGCCGATCAATTGGCTGAATATCCTCAAGAATCTACACATCCTATTCAAGTGGAGTTTTCAGATTTTGAAATTGTTAATGTGGAAGCTAAGACATGGACTTTATACTTTGATGGATCTTACACCCAAAATGGTAGTGGAGAAGGCATTCTTTTGATTACACCACAAGGTTACACAATCCCAAAATCCTACAAGTTATTGTTCCCTTGCACCAATAACATAGAAGAGTATGAATCTTTGGTTATAGGTATCAAGATGGCCTTGGAATGGAATGTCACAAAATTAAAAGTCTATGGGGACTCTCAATTAGTAATCAATCAAGTTAATGATGAATATAATACCCAGGATGAAAAATTGATGCCTTACAAAAGATTGGTGAATGATTGGAAAAAGTACTTTGCTTTGATTACTTTTGAACAAATTCCAAGAGATAAGAATAGAGCAGCAGACGCAATGACTACTTTGGCATCTTTACTTCAAATGCCCGATCAAAATGAAAAGTATGAGTTCTTGGTAGAAGAATTGGTTAAACCAGCATTTGACCTACCTGATACCCAAATTATTGCCCTTTTAAATGGACATGGCTCACCATGGTATGGGCCCATCTATGCCTACCTAAAAGACCAAACCTTACCTATAGACCAAACACGTTCTCAAAATCAAAATTTCATAAGACAAGTGGCTCGTTATACCATCCTTTCTGACGCATTATATTGTAAAGGTCTTGATGGAACTCTCCTTAGATGTCTAGAGGAAGATGAATCAAAATTAGATTTAAAAGATGTCTACAAGGGGATTTGTGGGTCGCATTTGAGTGGTTTAAACCTAGCTAAGAAAATTCTACGCATGGGGTACTTTTGGAAAACCTTAGAAAGAGATGCTTGTCAGTTTGTCAAAATTTGTGCAAAATGTCAATACCATGAAGACATGATCCATGCACTAGCACAAGAGTTACACCCATTTTTCACACCATGGCCATTCTATCAATGGGGCTTTGATTTGATTGGCATGATTTATCCACCTTCTTCAAATGGACACAAGTATATTCTCACAGAAATAGAGTACTTCACTAAATGGGTTGAGGCTGTCCCTTTAACAACTGCAATAGGGAAGAAAATTTCCAAGTTTATCCTAAATCATATCATTTGCAGATATGGCATTCCTCACACCATCATCATGGATAATGGAAAACAATTTAAGAACAAAGATGTTGATGAACTTTGTGACACATTCCATATTACACATCACTCTTCATCCATTTACTATCCCCAAGGTAATGGACAAGCGGAGGCTACCAACAAGAACATCCTTAAAATCCTTAAGAGATCCTTTGGTAAGTCAAGAAAAGATTGGCATCTTCAAATCAATCCAGCATTATGGGCCTATACGACTAGTATTTGCACCCCGACAAGAGAAACACCTTTTTCATTGGTTTATGGGGCCAAAGTTATTCTACCTTTAGAAGTTGAAATACCATCCCTAAGAGTATCATTGCATGGATTAATCATGGGTGAGGATTATAGAGTTGCCCGACTTCAACAATTGGAGATGTTGGAGGAACATCAAACTCAAGCCTATGATCATTTAAAAGTGTATTAGAATCAAATTTCACGGAGCTATAACAAGCATATTAAACCAAGAACCTTTCAAGTGGTAGATCTAGTATTGAGAGAAAATCCAAAAAATTAGGTTGATAGAGAAAAGAAAGGAAAGTGGGAAGCAAATTGGCTTGGCCCTTTTGTCATTGTTTCTTTTTAAAGAATGGGGACCTACAAATTGGCTAATTGTGATGGAGATGAATAGTAAGAACCTATCAATAGCATTCATCTTAAGAGGTTTCACACTTGATTCAGAGGAAAGAGTATAAGTTGAGAGTATTAGATGAGTCAGCATCACCTTTGTACATAGAAAAATTTAGAAATACCCAAAAAAATGAGAAAAGATCAAAATACAAAAAAATCAGGAAAGTTTAAAAGCCAAAAACATTGAAAAGGAGAAAAATTGAAAATTTGAAAAAAGAGAAAAAAGTGCCTTGGTGAAACCTAGCAATAGGTGCCTTGGTAGCAAAAAAAGGAAAAAAGAGAAATAATCCCTTAAAATCTTTCCTAGTCACATTTGTACATATTGTGTTTCATCATCTCATTTGTCCATATCCTCATTGCATCCATCATTTGTGAATAATCCTAATAAAGTCTCAGAGCTGCATTTTGTTGCATTCTAGGTTTAGTTGCCTTAAGTTTCACATTGATCACATTTATCACTTGGGGGCACGCATCATGGAATTTTGGTACCAAATGAATTCAATAGTGCAACATCTTGGTCACACATCAAAAGTAGATTTTCAGATTTAGAAGAGAGATATTTTGGAACCTTTGATAGATATCATTGTTCAACCCTAAACAATTTGATCGCATAACTTGATCCTTGAGTTTCATTGACTTATTTTATCAGGATTAAAAATTGACAAACCCTAAATGATCATACTGTTCGGAAATCTTATTTGAAAATATTGATACATTTCACAAAAACTTGGAAATTTTTGATGAGTTTTTCATTGACCCTTTTCGAGTCATGTTCTTTTTAGCTAATTGATGGTGTTTTGACTAGATTGGCAATGATGGAGACATGATGCTTTCTTAAGCTTCTGTGTGACTGTCTTGAGGATAACTTTTTAACTTGTGCAAATTAGTCTAACGAAATGGTCATAAAACAACCATCGAGGACATTCATATAGGAAGGAGGGTTAACCTTTGTTTGTTTATGAAAAAGGATACCTTGGCTATTTAGATTTTCAATATCTTAAATACCAACATACACTTGCAACATTGAATCCGATCAAACTGGTATTCATACTCCCATAGTTGGGCATTCAACTAGTGAGGGTTGTACTTGGTTTTGCAGAAGGGGTTACCAAGAGAGATGAAAGTCATATTCATATTCTTATGGTCGCAGTGGCACCAGTAAGGATTGTATCGACTCCTAGTTCCACCACGCTTCATGATGAAAATATATCTTTGTTTGCATTTCTTTCACAAACCTCAAGGACAATTAGTTGCATTGCATCTTCATGTTAGATTAATTGCAATTCAAGTTAGATTAAAATGGCTTGTATTTCTAGCACTTTTCCAAGTCAAGGGGGGAAATTAATGTTAACAACACTTCATCAATTTAATGGTTTCAAATCATCAATATGAGATTGTCTTTTGCATTCATAAAGCATTAATCATTATTCATTATATATTCATATCAAGTGAAAAGCAAAGAAAAGAAACATTAGTCATTAGTCATTTATCCAAATCAGTTAGAATTGCATCATAAATTAAATTACATACATCAAAAACCAAAAAAAGATAGTTGTATTCATTGCACTAAGTATTGTAGCCATATCATTGCATTGCATAATCCTTGCATCATGATTAAATCAGATAATCATATAGAATTAAATTGCATTAACATCATTTGCATCCATTTATCTATGTCCTACTCTAAGACATTGCATCCATTACATAATAGAAATAAATGCATCATAGAAGCATGTAGATATGCATAAAATAAATCTCATAAAAACATTAGCAATAGGGGACTCAAAGATCATCATAGATAAATGTTTATCATCAATGTCTATAACACAAATCAGTATATCAAAGATACATCAACAAATGATCCATACATCAAAGTCCTGATAAAAAATACATATGATACATCAATGCATTATCTGGATATCAATCTCATATCTCATGACCCAGTAGTGGCACCTGATCCATCTCCAACGATACCTGTACCTGAACCCCCTACACCATTGGGATCCCTATCACCTGATCTATCATGTGTAGAAGGTGGTTCCTGAATAGTGCTCACACTGGTAGGTAACTGCGCTACTGTAGCCAAAAACTACTGCAACATAGTTGTAACCTGGTCTAATTGACCTATCACTACAGTCATCCCTGCCTGTAAACCTTGAACATCCTAGACTAAGCTGTCCACAATAGGAGGAATTGGAGGTGTCTGTGATGCTGAAGGGGCTTGAGGTGCCTATGGTGCTAATGGTACATTTGGTATCACCGGTGTTGAACTACTCTGAGGATCAACCTGTCTCTATGGAGATGGAGGTCTCTGCGGAATCTGTCCCTGTAATGGAACCTATCTAGCCACCTAGACTCGTCTATGTCTCTGCCTAGCCCACTTTGCACCAACTCTGATAGGAGCCTATCTCTGAGGTACCTATGCCTGAGCTAATCTCTGTCTAGGCTGCCTAAATCCACCACCTCAACCCCTAACATGACCACCCCGCATCTAAGATCCTGTAGCTCTCTGTGCCCTAGGAGCCCTAGGTGCCCTCTGAACTCTCTGTCTCTGAGGTCTCCTGCTATTTTCACCATCATCATCATCATCTTTGTCATCATCAAAAATCTCATCAACATCAGGAATAGGCTCCACTAAATCTCTGAATCTAACAAAGCGATGTCACAAGAACCACTCTCGATACTCAGCGGACATCCCTGCATCAACCGATAGTCAACCTGTGCTCCCCACATAGATCTCTTTGCCTGTACTCTAGCATAAAGTGCCATACCCTGGGGCATGTTCTGTACCCAGCCATACTGATGGAGCACTCTACCAAAGAAAAAACTCTTGATACATAGTGGTGAGCGACCGATCATCCAATGAGGAGAAAACATATATGGAAACTCATCATCGTCCTCTCGCCAACTCTTGCAAAGAATATATGGCATCCATACAACCTGATCAATATCATCAATAGTGCATCGCCAAAACTCAACCTTGCCTATATGATGCTAGACAACCATGCCATCATATAAAAATGCATGCGGATACCTTCGGGCCTGCACTCATGTTGAAACTGGTCTAGTTATAGGGATATGCTCCCAAGTCCACAACTGTAACAAAATTTCCCCTACTAAAAGAGATGCATTGTGTCTGTATATGACCTCATGTAAATCATGATATAGTTGGGCTAGAACACAGGAACCCCAGTCAAATCTCTGAGGATCTACAATCAAATCCTCCAATATACGGCCCCATCCGACCGCAAATCCACAACCTCTCCTATCTAGAAGAAGTAATCCTCCAATCACTACTCCTAACAATGTTGGAAAAGTAGGAAATGAAGAAAACTATGCCCAAGTAATACATTCATCAACAATGGTGTTATCTCCAAAAACTTGTCTACATACACTGCTATCATAAACTGAATCATAATATACCCACTCTCCATGAGTCGAGATCCTCACTAATCTGTATACATCCTCAGGTGTGATAGTCATCTCGCCAAGGGGTAGATGGAACATGTTATGGTCAGAGTGCCATCGCTTTGCCATAGCTATCAAAAGACCTCGGTTTAGCTGAAACCGAGGGAGATCAAGAAGGAAACTGAGACCACATGTCTCAATAGTCTATCGCTCAAGAGGAGTGAGCTCATCAACCAAATCAAAAATCCAAGAGACAACACTCTATACCCACAACTTGCAGCAATGTTCCTACATTTTGAAAGAAAGTGAATCATGTTAGTCTTTCTATTGGTGGATCAATCTAAGTCAATCAAACACATTAAATCTATCCTTGCTTTATTTTGAGCGCATCAACCTATTGTTCCTAACCTCTAGATCTTGAGACATATGGAAAATTTGTAATCATTTTAATCAATCTGATTAGCATATCAAACATTCATCAATATGAATTTTCTAAATCCTAAACACTAAGTGACATTATGGACGTACATTTTTATAGCTTGGAATTCAATTGAATTATCTGGACGATCGATCAAAGGTAATTCATCTATTCTATCTCAAGTTTTCAAACTTTATGGTAGGTGGCACTTTAATAAGTGTACACAGATTTTTAAGCCCTGTGGCGTTAAAAACCTTACACGTGGCACTTTACACATCAGAGGCAGTGCTTTGCTTAACAGGCAGCCTTTTAAAGTCCTACATGGCTTTTTAAGTTTCCTAGGCGGCCTTAAAAATATAGGGTTTCCTAGGTGGCATTTAACTAATTAGGTTGCACATTTTGCCCTAATTCTTAGGTGGTTGTGGATTTCTCCTACGCAGCTCTTAAATGCACGGAGGCAGCTTTTCCAAAGCCTAGGCGGCTTTTTAACTATCCTACGCGGCATTTGATAATTTTCTATCTAGAAAGAATTAAAAACATGCCATAAATGCTATTTAATGAGAAATAAATGCACTAGGAAGGTTTGAACCACTCACCAGAGGCTCGTAGTCAGGAGGTCTCTGATATTAGTGCGCTCACCCAAACTGATGCTCTCAAATAGGGACCACCAGCGTTGTCAATCGTCAGAGGATCAGAGCGAAATCTCAATAGTGAAAAGTGAAAATGAAAAGTAAATTTGGTTTTTTCAACCTATTTAAGATATTTTCCTCTAATTTTGTGAGAATTTTGACCCAGTCAAACCAAATCTGCATATTCTGCACACTGAGGCATTTGCTCAACATCTTTTAAACATCATTGTTTATCAGAAATGCAATCATCTTGGATCTATTCTATCAATAGTGTTCATCAAATTTTTCACATCTGAGATCAATATGCTTTCATTTCTAAGGGGGCATCATCATATCATCAAACTGGGATTCTACATCATATCTTATATCAAATCTTGGGCATTAAAATTTCAAACTTTAATCAGTGGGGCATCAAATCAAAGTTTTACATCAGGGTTTTGCATCAAGTTTCACATCAAGATTTCATATCAGGGTTTCGCATCAAGTCAATATCAGGGTTTCGCATCAAATCAATATCAGGTTTTGCATCAATCAATCAGACATCAGTATCAAATCAATGATCAGGACATCAAGTTTTCTTTGAATCAATGCGCTTTGCACATCAATTCAAAGAGGGGCATTTGTAGACACCTAAAATTGACCAGGTGCATCTTAAACATCAATTTTGCAAATCTCAGCCAATTGCCTCAAATCTCATCAAAATGCATTAAAAAAGGATCAAAATCAAATCAAATGAACATTTATCAAGCAAAGTGGATGAAAATCAAATTAAATCAAAGGATTAAATAATCATGAAATCAAATAATTAAATTCAAGCCTAAAATGGATTAATCAAATTATGCAATTCATTTTAATCAATTAATTGTATAGTTTAAATCAAAAAAATCAAATCCAACCCATTCACCCTTACATGGCTAAATTAATTAAATGATTGAATTAAATAATTCCTAATTTCTTTGAGTACAACCACTTAATTTTCCCTCCATTTGAAAACACCTCAAAGCTTTTTACTCAACCAAGGTTTGACCATGATCAACTCACTCTACCCCCTACCCTTGGGAAATTGCTATAAATACAAGCCATTTTCTT
>MU225240.1:7651344-7675207 GCA_018584345.1 Thuja plicata
TATATATATATATATATATGAAGAGCTTTTAAGAAGAAAAGTATGAGATTAAATGGATGTGTTGCAAATGGATGAATGGATGCATTGTGATGTTAGAATCAGACAGATGGTGATGCGAACTACAAGTGGAACTACTTAATCATAAAAGATTCTTGTATTGTTCATTCTAGAAAAGCATTGTAACATAATCATATTTCTAATTGTATGAAGCAGTGATCTCAGTATATCTTTAACAAGGTTTTTGTATTCCTCTAACAAATAAATGTGCTATTGTAATATTCAACTCCTAAAAAGGCTAGGTCTCCTAACAGGGACACAATACTTTTAGTACATATTTGTGGGTACCATCCCCATTAGGGTTTTGCATTTTCTAGGGTTTCCTTGACAATGATTCATGGTGTTATGAGTTTTGTGTTTTGTGCTTATGTTTTTTTAATTTCAGCAATTATCTAGTTAAGTTTGAATTTATTAAGTTTAATTTTAAAGTTTTGTAATACTGATTCACCCCCCTCTCATATTTACTTAATCCTAAAAATTGGTATCAGAGCATTTGGCCCTTAGAGAGAAATATTAACATCTTAAGGGAGATCAAGATGGATTCTAAAATTTTGGAAGAAAACTTTGAAGCAACACTTGAAGACCTTGATAAGGATAAAGTAGAGAGTGGTGACTTGAGATTCAAATTAAGAAGAGAAGAGGGTTTCATCAAGAAACTAAAGGAACAACTTGAACTATCCAGAATTCAGAGATAAGATCTTAAGGATAAGATAAAAGAGGATTCAGAAAATGATACTTCAGATCAGATAAATCAGGTTGAACAAGACAAAGATACTTTGAAGCTTGATCATGAAACTTCTTCTTTTAAGATGGCTAAAGAGATTCAACTGGTAAAGGATGATAGAAACATAACTGAAGAAACATTAAAGGATACTAATGTTTAGATGGGAAAAATGTAGACTGAACTTGATGACTACAAGAACAAATCCTGGAATTAGAGAAATATAATCAGATCATAAAAGGAGAACTGGTTGAGGCTAAGAAACATATTGAGAAACTTCACATGAGCAGTGACTTGACTAATAAAAAAGTGACAGACAAAAACCTAAAGGAGACATGACTGGAGTTGGCTTCAATGAAGTTGAATTTTCAAAGACTCAAGAAGAAAATCCTCAAGTGAATACTGATGATGAAAGACCCACTCTTGAAGAACCAAAAGAACAGATCAGACCTTTCAGAGGTAGATTCTTTGGATGCAACAAGATTGGACACATGAAGAGAAATTGCAAAGGTAAAGCACATCTCAAACCTTTTTCTGGTTATTTCTTTAATTGTTATGCATATGGACACAAGAAGGTAGAATGCAAGAAACTTGATCGATCCAAATAAGATTACATTAGAGAGGAAAGAGCATTAAATGTGACATGCTACAAATGCAATAACTTTGGGCACATTGCAAAGTATTGTAAGTTGCAGGTTAATCAGAATAGACCACCTCCTACATGCGACAAATTTCTTAAACCAGGACACATTACAAAGTTTTATAAATATAAAGGAACTGATAATAAATATCCACCTCCACCTATTGTCACAAAGAAGAATATTGGAGATGTTGATAAGAGTCTTGCAAACTACATGGATGAATTTAACATTCATTTTAGGAAAGTAAGAGATGTGAATAGTGATAAGGTATAGAAAGTGAAGGAATAGACTGAGAAAAAGGTTCATGGAGAGTCAGTAGATGCTACTGAGTCTTATCCTAATGCTACTTTGACCTAAATGGACAAGCATGGCCTTAGGGGGAGCATGGGAAGGAAACATCAAAAATATATCAAGCCCCTAATTATGAGGAATAAGCTCTTGGGAGCTTAGGGAGACTATGTGGAAATATTATGGAATGTATATTTGTGATCACATAGCCCTACAGTCTATATTCTATGATTTTTGGATTGTTAATTAACTGGATCATGTGTAGAGATAAGTTTATTGGGAACTATGTCATTTTTTTGTAGCGAAGTATAAGGTTAATCAAAAGAACTTTTCTAAATATCATTTGAAGAATAGAGTCGAAGAAGAATAGGGATTGGTGCAAGAAAATAAAAGGAAGAAAGTGTGTTGTGCATTTGATCGAAGCCATAATTCATAAAATTAGAAATCAAAAGGTATTTAAATCACTTAAAAACTTATGAATATGAATGCACCTTTGATATTTGATGTTGTTGACAGACCTAGATACAAGTTTAAGAAACATCCTTGCAAATCCACTGAGGATGATCCAGAAGGCGTGTTTTCTCAAATTCCCTAGGGAGTTATTCATGTAGAGGATATTAGGGCTTATATCCATTGCAAGTATGAATATTTAGGAGACTCTGAGATCTTAAAGGAAATAGATGATATGATTAAAGAGGATGGAAAGTGGAAGGATGAGTTTTCTCATCTTGATAATCTTAGCATAATTAAAATACTAGAATTGCATGAGTTTGATGAAGAAGAATGGTTCAAAATCATATTGAGTAGAGTGCATGACCAATTCATTTGGATTGGGGAGCATCCTGTGAAGATTCTTAGTGAGTTTATCCATGACATTACTAGTCTGGATAACTCTGGAGTCATCCCTGTTATAGAGAAAAACATCAAGAAGTGGGTGGAAACCCTAACCCACTCAAAATGGGATAAGAAAGCAATGATAGTAGTTGACATCTTTCAGCAAGATGTTAGACTTGCACTGAAAATTCTTGGTTACAAACTCCACTATAGAAGCCAACCTAACTTGGTTTCTACTGGTGTTATAATGATGTCATATAAGATGGTAAAATAAAATGTTAAATATAACCTATGTAAAGTTCTTGCATAGTAGTTCATGGATAATGTTAGGCAAATAAAGAAATATAGGACTAAGGTATTCAAATTTGGCTCACTATTGATACACACACACACACACACATATATATATATATAGTGCATAAATTCCCCGGTATGCACCCTAGAGCCTAGAAAGATAATGAACCCACTGGTCTACAAATATCAAAAAACTACAGAAGACAAAATAACACATGGGTTGATGAAGAGTTATTTGGAATTATCAAAATATTGCAGAGAGATGCAACAGAGAATGAGAATACCAAAGGAGATAGTATAAAAGTATAAGAAGACAATATGTTTCATGGTTGAAACAGATTATGTTTTTTTTGAGGTAGTTGATTCAAGGATGAAGTGGTGTAACCCTATGGGGTATGAGGTGAGTAAGGAAATTCTAACTATGCAGGTTGAACATGTTTTATCTTTAGATTTATATCCATCAGAGGAAAGATGGGGTACAGATGAGGAGAAATCCTCTAATATCATAGAATAATAGACAAGAATAGCTAGGATGAAGAAAATTGGAAATTTTATAGATGACTTAGCAGGTAAAGCTAGCATTACTAAAGAGGAAATGAAGGAGATAAGAAGGAAGATAACTGAAAGAGAACATGGAGTTGGGAGCTCTGCCTCTCTAGCTCTTCCATATCTAGAAACTAATAAAATTACTAGTTCATCCTCTACTATGGAAGAAGTACCTATGGAGACATCGCAGACTGTGAAGGTTGAAGAAACCCCTGCAAAGAGAACAAGGTCCCCTAAACAATATTACCCACCCAAGAAATAGAGAAAATATGAAAAAAAGGAGTCAGATGCAGAGAAGAAAGAAGAAGAAAATGAGAATAAGGTAGAAGAAATGAAAAATAAAGGAGAAGAGAAGATATCACAAGACAAACATGTGAACAGATAACTCTAGAAAACTGACTTGAAAATGATAGAGAAAAGAGTTGTAGACCAAGGCAAGATAAATCAAGTAGGAAAATATTATGATAGGTATGATTTCGATGATCAAATCCTTATAGCAAATATTTTGATTAAGCACATGTTAGTTTTCAAGAAGAATCTGCTAGAGATGGCTAGAAGCATTCCTCAGGAGTTGTATGATAAACTTGATGTGAGGAAGAAATTAGCATTACAAGAAGATGAACAAATCAAGGTAAAAGCTATTGAAGACATATTACCAGTGATATCATTTAATGAGAATAAAAGAATACTAAATACACTAAAACTTCTATTAAGAACTAAGTACATGTTGATCAAGATAATGGAAAGAAAATATGATGAAGTAATTGAGGATACTCACAAGGTGATAGACAAAATCTTAATGGATACTAAACTTGAGAAGATCACATATCCTAGAACTAAGGCCACTAGATCTAATCTAAAAGGAGAGTCCTCCAAGACTGTAATAATCAACATTGATTCATCTAAGGATGAAAAGGATAATAGTCAGTTTATCAGTACTATAAAGAAACCATATTTCTTTATTGTTGGTGTGCCTGTGGTATTGGATAACTCGTTGGATACTAATGATCCTTTTGAAGGAAATATTGATATTGTGTCTGACATTGATATACACAAGGTAAAATCTATTGAGGAAGAGCCCTCTAAGAGTCAAGTGAAAGAAAATATTTATGAGATTGTGAAGGAACCAGAGTGTAAGGCTAAAGTGAAACACGAAGTAATAACACATGTTTCTTCAACCTTATTGTTGGCAAGTGGAGAGAAAACATTGAGTATAGATGTGGAGAGTATGGATGAAGATGAGCAAATGAAGCTATCTTACATCGCATTTACAAAAGATAAGGAGACATTAGAGAAAAAAAAAGAGAAGAAGACAAGGGTACTGGATAGGGTAGTTGATACCTTCAACAAACTACTTCCTATATCGTTTACTTTCTGGTGCAGGAGCACCTAGGTAAGGCTAGATGGTAACTTAGGGATCCTTATTTGATTTTTGGCTTGTAGTGGTCTTAGCCAAACCACTAGTGAAATAATAGGACTAGGGGGTTGTAAAGTGTGGTGTGATAACTTAGGAGGTCTCATTAGGTCATTTGGGACCTAAGTGTCAAGAATTGTTCAAGTTGTCAATATTGTCAATCATGGTGACAAATGTTGCATTTACACATTTTAGGGTCAAATTGGACAAGGGAGTTTTTGGGAGACCTATTTGATGTTTTAATTAACTTATATAGGCTTTTGGTTGAGTTTCATGTGATAGTGACCAAGTTTGTATGCAAAACCCAAAAGTTGTAAAAGTTGTCAATGTTGTCATTGACAACATTGACAACATTTGTTGCATGATTACATTTTTGAGAAAAGTGGTTTCTTAATTGTCTAAAACCATTGATATAGGTACTTGGTCAACTATATGAGGCCTCCCTCAACCTGTGCAAAAGGTTGGATGAAGTTTTGGAAAGAGAGTAATTAAAGAGAAGACAAGTTTTCTAAGCAATTTTAAGCTTTTCTTTGTTTGAGGAACTTAAATGGATTAGTTTATTTACTGTGATTTATGAACAATTTAGGGTAGTTCATTTTGGAGTTCTGTGTGGCATTAGATTGGAATTTTGAGTTGTTTTAGTTAGATTTCTAAATTATTTTATTTTAAGCCCTGTCGCTGGTCTGAACCAAGCAGGCTATGTAAATGGGGTCATAACTCATCATTCCACCGTATAAGTTGTATGGGCTCTTAGAATGGATGAGGTGACTCACTGTACATTATGTATGCAGAAGAAGGGGCCCTGGAAAACTATTTTATCATTTTTTAATAATGATTCCCTAGGCGAGCCATTGATGCATGGCTAGGGAATAAAGAGCATTGCAAGTGAGTTACAGTGGGTTGAACGCATTGAATGCTTCAACTTGAGATTGTGGAGAGGTAGACTGATGTTTGAAGAAGCCCCAAACTGAAGGAGAGGATTGGGTGAAGAGTATTAAGTGCCAAGAAACCAAACCCTTATGCAGACATTCGTAATACCTTGAAACCCTTAATTTTAGGCATGATTATAGCTTCCTAGTGTACGGACAGTTTGGGAAGTGGAAACCAGTAAAATCTTGAAGGGTTCCATAAAGGGTGTCTGAAAGTGGGGTTTTTTTAGGTACTTTTTTGGGAGTGTTTGAAGATATAAGCAAAAAGGTGACCAATTAGGCCTAATTGCATGTAGCCCTATTTGGGTGTTTTTGAAGGCAATTCTTGAACTCAATTAGAGTTTCATTGCAAAGTTTGGTTGTAGGTGTTGGATTGGATCAAAATGATATGCTAGAAGCCTATCTCCCCATAAGTGATGGATTTGGGAACTTTTTTTTTCAATTGGTAGAAGAGGTGCAAGAAGACCTCCATGGGGCAATGTGATGTGTGATGTGTTTTCTTGATTGATGAACTCAAGTTGAATTATTGAAGGATCTTGTGGAAAGAATCTGTGGAAGGTAGGGTTAGTTTGAATCCCTAGATAAGATAGAGAAGAGGCCTATAGTAGACCCTAATAGTAGTTAGGGATTGGGAGCAAGGCTTGTAGTTACATCAGATTGGTATCAGAGCAAGTTAAAGACTTGGGAAAACAATGTATGTCTATAGCTACTAGTGAATCAATGGGAGAGTCAATCATGGTGACTAATGCAGAGCTAGCTAAAGAGGTGGATGAGAAAAAGGAGAAGAATAGATTCCTTGAAGAAGACTTAGAAGGAATGAAGATAAGGCTAGAAGAAGTTGATAATGTAGATATGAACAAAGAAGTTCAAATTAGTGATAGGGGTAAAAAGATTGTTCAGGAAGATATAATCCCTGAACCAGACCCTTTCTTGAATGAAGAACCCTTCTTTAAATCCATAAAATCCCTAGGAGGGAAAGCATTGGAAGGTGTACCCTTTTTTAGTGGGAAGATGGACATTAAAGCAGTGACAGATTGGATTGATGGAATGGAGAACCATTGTGAATGTGAAGGTGTGACAAAAGCATAGAAGCTCAAGGTGTCCAAGTCAAGACTCAGAGGGTTAGCACTAACATGGTGGAAGTATCTTCAAGATGAGAGGATTATAATGGGAAAGTAGTCTATATAAAATTGGAATGCCATGGTGACCAAGCTAAAAGAAAACTATTTTCCAGAGGACTATGAGATTCAACTCCATAGGAAAAGGAAAAATTTGAAACAAAAAGACATGGATGTGGCCTCTTATATAGAGGAGTTTCAGAGTTTGTATCTTAGGTCCAAGAAACAAGAAGAAGAATCAATTAAGGTATCAAGGTACTTGGGTGGACTGAAATGGAACATCCAAGAAGATATTAGTCTATGGAAACCAACCACAGTTCAGAGGTGTCATCAACTAGATCTAAGGGTGGAGGAAAAGAATAGAAAGAAAGGTGACTCTAACTTCAAAAATAGATGTAGGGGAAGAGACCAACGGGGTCAAAGAGGAGGATAGCAAGGCAGAGGTAGTGAGCAAAGAAACCAAGGTGAGACCAAATTGACTAAGCATAGCATTGAAACTACTCCAAGAGGGGGTTATAGAAGAGGTAAGGGTAATCAAGGAGGCCCTAGTAGAGGAAGAGGGTCAGGTAGAACTAACTCATACTTTTCAAGTATGAAGTGTTATAACTGTGGTCAATTGGGCCACCCCGCATATAGATGTCCTGAGAAACCTACTACATCAAACCATGAAAAGAGAGTGGCATATGCTCATGAGGACACTTCAAGTGTCAAAGAACCTGAGATTGATCATTTAGACTTGGAGATGGGAGAAAATCTAATGTCTAGGTGGGTGTTGATAAGGCAACTAGTCAAATATGAACCCAAACATAGGAGGGCTTTGTTTAGGATAAGATGCAAGATCCTTGGCAAAGTTTGTAAGGTGATTTTGGATTCTAGTTCCATAGATAACATCATATCAGAGGAGGCAGTGGACAAACTCAAGCTAACCAAAGTACCCCTTGTAAATCCATACAAGGTGACATGGCTGAATAAAGGCCAAAGTGTGTTGGTGAATGAACAAACATGGGTTGAGTTTTCTATAGAAGGCTATAAGGACAAGTTGCTTTGTGACATCCTACCAATGGATGCTTGTCATTTTTTGTTAGGAAGGCCTTGGAAATATGACAGTGGAGAAGTGTATGATGGAAAAGAGAATTCCATAAGATTCAAGAAAGGAGGTAGAACTTTCAAGATTCAGTCTCTGTTGGAAGAGGATGAGCCACAGCCCAAGACTCCTAGAATTTTGTTTTGTAGTGGAAAGGAATTTTTAAAGGACCTTAAGGATGAAGATAATGAAGGATATGCTATTGTTCTAAAGCCTAAGGAAGAAGAGAAGCCTGTCAAGGAACCCTTACCATCAGAGATTCAAGAATTTCTTGTGAAGTACAAAAATATAGTAAGTGATGGAACTCCTGCAACCTTACCTCCTAGAAGAGTGATAAGCCATCAAATAGACTTTTTCCCTGGTGTATTTTTTCCTAATAAGGCAGCTTATAAGCTTACCCCTAATCAAAATTTGGAAGTGGCAAGGAAAGTGCAAGAACTCTTGGATCAAGGCTTGATCAAGAAGAGTATAAGCCCATGTGTAGTCCTAGTTGTGTTGGCATCCAAGAAGGGAGGAAAATGGAGACTTTGCATAGACTCAAGGGCCATAAAAAAAATTACAATAAGGTATAGGTTCCCCGTACCTAGGATTGAGGATCTTGTGGATTTTCTTGGAGGGGAAATGTAATTCACCAAGATTGATTTGAAAAGTGGTTATCACCAAATCAAGGTGAAAGAGGGAGATGAATGGAAAATGGCATTCATGACCACAGATGGGTTGTATGAGTGGCTTGTGATGCCATTTTGTCTCACAAATGCACCAAGCACATTCATGAGGCTCATGAATGAAGTGTTCAAGGACTACACAAGGAAGTTTGTTTTTGTATATCTTGATGATTTACTGATCTTTAGCAAAACAAGAGAAGAGCATATCAAACATGTGGAGACTATATTGTAAAGATTACATGAAGAGAAGCTAGCCATAAATCTTGAGAAATGTGAGTTCCTAAAGAAATAATTGGTGTACTTGGGATTTTTAGTGTCCAAGGGGTACTTGAAGATGGTTCAAGACAAAGTTGCAGCTATCCTAAATTAGCAACGACCTACCATAGCAACTAAGGTAATAAGTTTCCATGGGTTAGCCCAATTTTATAGGAAATTTATTAGGAATTTTAGTGGTATTTGTGCACCATTGTTGGATACCATCAAGGGTGGGGAAAAAACCAATTTTAAGTGGAAATTAGAAGATAAAGCCTTTGAAATGTTGAAGAAACAAGTAGTAACACAACCTATCCTAAAATTGCCCAGCTTTGAAAAAAAAATTACCATAGAATTTGATGCAAGCGGTATGGCAGTAGGGGGTGTGTTAAGTCAAGAAGGTAGACCAGTAGCCTTCTTTAGTGAAAAATGAAATGAATCCAAGAAGAAATAATCTTCTTATAACTTGAAATTGTATGCCTTAGTTCAATCCCTTAGGAAGTGGAGGCATTACCTATTACCCAAGGAGTTTGTTGTGTTTAATGAAAACCAAGCCCTTAGTTATATCAATACTCAGGAGAAACTAAGAAATATACACCTAAAATAGATGGATTACCTACAATCATTTACATTTACAATTAAGCACAAGAAGGGGCAATTGAACAAGGTTGCAAATGCACTAAGTAGGAGATTGTTGACAGTCCAAGAAGTTCAGTTGAATAGCATTGGCATAGAGATTTTTCAGGGATCTCTACAAGGAAGATGAAGACTTTGGTGAAGCCTACAAGGTATGTACTAATTTTTAGAATCATTTTCATAGCAAGTTCTATGATTTTACTTTGCAAAATGGACTGTTATTTAAGGGTAATCAGTTATGTGTACCAAGGGGTTCAATGAGAGAAAATATCATACAGGAGAAATATAATGGAAGCTTGAGTGTTCACTTTGGTATGAACAAGACTTTGGAGCTTGTACAAATATTTTAACATTGGCCAAAATTGATAAGGGATGTGACTAGATATGTTGAGATATGTGTAGTGTGCATGAAAGCTAAAGGAGGAATGAGTAATGCAGGTTTGTACCAACCCTTACCAGTCCCAAATAGGCCATGGGAATGTGTGAGCATGGACTTCATAGTGGGTCTACCCAAAACTAAACAAGGATATGATAGCATCTATGTGGTGGTTGATAGATTTAGTAAAATTGGTCATTTTATACCCTGCAAGACTACTCATGATGTTATCCATTAAGAATATTTTTTCTTTAAGGAGATTGTGAGAATCCATGGCTTTCCCCAAAGTATTGTATCAGATAGGGATGTGAAATTCATGAGCCATTTCTGGAAAAAATTGTGGAATAGATTGGGTACTAATCTCTCATTTGGTTTAGCTTACCATCCTCAGACAGATGGCCAAACTGAGGTGGTCAAAAAAGTTTTGGGTAACATATTGAGGTGCCTAACTAAATATTATGGATAGACATGGGATGTGTTCATTCCCCAAGAAGAGTATGCATACAATGACAACAATAACAAAACAATAGGGAGAAGCCCATGAAGTGGTTTATGGGATGCACCCAACGGGTGTGTGTGAACTTATGGATCTAGGAGGCATAGAGTAAAGGAGTGGTCATGTTGAGGACTTCACTCAAACCATGAAGGAGATCCAGGATCAAGTCAAGAAGACCATACAAGATAGTACACAAAAGTTGAAAGCCAAAGTGGATGAAAAGAGGAAAGACATTAAGTTTGAAGTTGGTGATTATATGATGGTTCATCTGAACAAATCTAGGTTGCAGAAAGCTATGCCTACTAAACTTTAGATTTGAACATATCTCCTCATTTTAACATCCAAGACTTGATCAAATTTAAAGGGCCAATAGTTGAGATGGGTCAACACAGTCAAGGGGTCAGTAGTGATGTTGAACCTATTGTCCTACCTTCCAAGCCACAATTGGAAGTAGACGAGATTCTGGATTCCATAGTTAAGAAAACTAAAAGGCACAAGGTGTACATGGATCACCTTATCAAGTGGAAGAATGGGCTTGAATCAGAAGCCATATGGATTGCAGCTTCAAATTTCAAGAAAGTGGGCATCTCAAAAGATAGTTTGTCCATAGGAGTGACATGAATTTCCTTTGTGGGGGAGTATGGTGCAAGAGCACCTAGGTAAGGCTAGATCGTAACTTAGGGCTCCTTATTTTATTTTTGGCTTGTAGTGGTCTTAGCCAAACCAATAGTGCAATAATAGGACTAGGGGGTCCTAAAGTGTGGTGTGATAAGTTTGGAGGTCTCATTAGGTCATTTGGGACCTAAGTGTCAAGAATTGTCCAAGTTGTCAATATTGTCAATCATGGTGACAAATGTTGCATTTATGAATTTTAGGGTCAAAGTGGACAAGGGAGTGTTTGGGAGACCTATTTTATGTCTTAATTAACTTAGATAGGCTTTTTCTTGAGTTTCATGTGATAGTGATCAAGTTTGTATGCAAACGTCATGCCCAAAACTAGGGCAAAACACACTCACAAAAATTTTTTTTTAGGACATAAAACAACATCAACAATTATGACACAATAATATTGAGAGCACTGAGGAAAGGTGACAACATGGTGAAGTTTCTTCTCAAGCTGAAAGATCTAGTCATAGATTGAGTCGGGGTTATCAATAAAGGTGATTGCAGAGTCAGTAATCCAACTCAAAAGATGGTAAGATAATCTACGGTTTAGTACTGTAAGTACACAGGGGTATACTGACCCCATTAGTGGTTGACCTATAAATCCAAATTATTAATCCTATTCAATTTCATTACAATCCTTAAACATTCCTGGTTTAATAGGGTTCCCATAATTACTATAAACTTATCCAATATCGTTGTGAAAGGATGTGTTTAATCCGCTAACCAATTTCATTCCAGTAATGATAACCTGAAAGGTGTATATACCTAGGTTATATCTCTTGTATGTGATTTATTTAACATAATCGATCATTTGTCTACATTGTTAGTTCATGAGTTAACCATATTAATAATTGAATTATATTTGACAATAAACTTGGTAATGTGAAATAGCATGTAATGTTATCTAATCATAAAAGGTGGATTAATTATACTACCATAACAAGATGTAATAAACCCTATTATACATTAAATTAAATTAAATTAAGCAAATCAACTCATTAAGCCAAAACCTCTATTAACTAATCCACAATTTCACAATTCTAGAAATAACCTAAACTAACTACTATTAGTGATCCATTTTAAATAATTAACCATCGGATAACATGGACTATTATTTTAATGTGTTGATTCAATACTAAATCTGAACAAGTAAATGAACCTATACATTTTGGCATAAAAACTAATTTTATTATTCTAATAATTAACTACACTATTGAATCAAAATTATATCTATATATAAGAAAGAAAACTACATAATTAAAATCTATTCATCAACATCTAATCTAATTTTCTAACCTACTAATATCCATTTTGGTTAAATTCTCCCCCTTTTTAAAAGAAAACACCTACCACCATAGTCCATTTATCCTCTAATAGAAAATTAAGTTAACTTTTAATAAAATCATTAAATTTCCTCTAGTAAAACAATTAAGTTAGCTTCTAGAAGAAAATCCATTTACCCTCTAACCCCTTTGAACACATGAACAATGTATTACAATTAACATAATGAAATTAAATTAACTACTAATTAATTTTAACGATTCATTTCAACTAACTAACCATTGGATAAAATAAACTATTTATTTAAAAAGGTTGATTCCATACTAAATAAATATTAACCTGCTAAAAAGAATCTATTCATTACTAATCCTAATCAACTAACTAAATATCCCTACTAAACTAAACCTATCCTACTAATCTAGCCTATCCTTACTAACTAGCCCATCCCATCACCCATCACCCCTATTCCCAAGGCCCACTTTCCAAGTGGGTGGGTGTGGGAATATCCCAAGATACCCTTAAAATCTGTGAATTTTATGCAAGAGGAAGCCTTTTAAAACAAGGCATTCACATGTTTCCAAGGTGGAGGTGGGTACCACCTCAAGTTCTCATTTCAATGTGCAAAAAGTATAATGCAAATTCAACTTATTAAGGGCAAGGAATTTTGCATGAAATGGGGAGGCTTTTGGGTTTAGGGAATAAGCATTGATTCCATGTCATAACCCATTATCCAATGCATGGAGGAGAGGAGGAGTGATTGGAATTTTTATGGGGCCCACCTAAACTTCCTCAAATATCCCCAAGGGAATTGGCATGATATGAAGAGAGGGGTGCAAAACCCAAGTAGTATATTACATGTCTTTTTTTTATTTAAAAATTTCCTTTCAACATTGATAATAGTCCCATACTGTGCCCAAGTAAGGAGGTTAAAAAGGTAAGGGAGGAGGTATGTGTGGGTCCCACAAGGATGGGTGCAACAACATGCCTCCCTACTAATTAAACTTATGTTTTAGCACTAAAGGGGGGTAATTAAGGGTTTTTAGTGAGCGGAACAAAATGAGAATATTCTCTGTGTAAAGAAGAATTATTTCCCTCCCCATACATTTTTCAGAGAGCAATTTTGCTCTAAAATTTGGAAAATGTCTTTGATATAAATTTATTTTTTCTTTGCTTCTATCATGTTGATTGTTGATTTTCTTTTTGGGGTAGTTATATGTATGCATTGGATTTATTTATTATAGCAATACACTATGTGGACTATAGATTGATTATTAATATACTAATTTGTTTTGATTTACTATTGTTAGCAATATTATCTTTCCTTCTCAAGGATTGGGGTTACAATGAAATTTTGAAGGTAGAGTTTTGATCCTAATACAATAGAATTCAGATTTCCAAAGGAATAATGAAGTGTTTTTAACTTGAAAACTTAAAATCAAATACATTATAGAGATTAGAAGATTCCTAAATCTACAAGATTTCTCATGTTATGAAAACTAATACATAATGTATAAGATATTTTCACATTTTTCTTAACAAAGCTTACAATATGGACATTACAACACTTTAACAAGAAATCAATCTCAATACAAGGAGTAACCATGCAACATTAAAGTTTCTCTCACACAACTACACCAAAATGAAGATTTCTCCCAAGCTTTTTCCACAATCATCTTGACTTCAAAACCTGCAAATACATGGGGAGAACCATGGGAAACTCACCTCCCAACCAAGATCTCAAGGAGAACACCCCCAAGATTAGAGAACCAAGGCTAAATAGGTAACACATCCGAATTCTCACAACCATCATCTATGCACAACACAACAATTAACTCCCAACCAAGGCTTCACATATGAGTTTTCCAAACCCATTGAAGTAGGGTGAAGGTGGGCTTTTCCAAGGAGGAGAATGTCATTGCCTATTCAAAATTTTCAACAAGATTTTTTCCATGCCTTTCCAAGGCTACATTGACATTCCTTCCATATACACATTTGGTCATTTTTTCTTCAAGGCAAAACCACATACATCTTTCATCCAATATTCTTTTATCTCCCCCAAAATTAGGATCAAATACAATGGCATGCAAGGGCTCATACACCTTTCATTTTCTCCCTCTTCTCTCCATGAGAAGAAACTCTCACTATAATGGAGAGCCCAACTAACCCCTTCACCCAAGGCCACTTCTTCCATTCCTAAGGGTGATTAATGCCCTAAACACCCATGAACAACACTCCTAATCTAATGGAACAAGAAATGATATAAAATCCAAATGCATCCCCAACCCAACACACAATAACAAGATATACATACAATAACACTATACAAGATTTACATATATGAACTCCATACAAAATTTACATATATGAACACCATACAAGATTTACATGTTCATAAAAACAATAACATACAAAGCTAAAATGCAAGATTATTTTTCCATGGCAAGAATCGACCAACCTTGGTCCAAGAAAAATGGCAAGAATATGGTTGAGAAGAATCCCTTATCCTTTTCTTTTCCTTCCTCCAACCCTAATTATCTCTAAAATTAGAGAGTGGGTGAATACCCACTAAGTCTCTCCAAACCCTCTAAAAAGACCCCCAGAAGTGTACTCAAGACCTAGAAATTAATGAGACTTTCCCTCTAGTCCTTTTTGTCTTACCTCTTGTCTCCCCTCTTAATTGAGAGTTTAGTAAGGAGTGTGAAACAAGTTAGATGCATGAGGTCATCTCCATTTTCGCCACTTTTGAAAAGTAGGCATTTTGGAGGGCCATAATGGTGATCTAGGCTTTTCCATAGGTAAAAACTAGCCCCCAACCCAAGGTACTCCCTAGGGTTAACTAGTTTTGGCCAAAAATACACTCTAGGTTCACTTTTGACCCCTCCAAGGTACCCCTAAAGTTCAAATCCGAGTTTCAACTTGATCTGATCCCTACAAGACATCTATATGCAAGTGGGATTAATATAACATCCTATAACATGTCACCATCCACATGGACAATACAAGTGTCAAGTGACACCAAGAAAATACACATCACATTCACAGTGACATGTCCAGTCTACAACATGAATTTAAACTATTAACACACATTCAGATTATGTTTACAACAAAGATCACATTACAATGAGGTTTCAACCCCTTATTAGATTAAACCTTGGCTTACTCAATTCACATGTGTTTAGCCCTGATTCTCTAAATAATTCCATGGTTCTCTTTCCTGCACACTAAACTCAAGCATTAGTAGTCCAAGGAAATAAAATCACATGCATATATATATATATATATATATATATATATACAATTCATAATTTGAAACATTAATCAATATGCAAAATTAAATTCTTAAATATACTTTTCATTAAGTAATGCTCAAACATGGTGTTTCCATAATCCTAACATTACGACATATCATTCATGCTATTTCCTAACTTTAAGGCATTACTCATGAAATAATCAAATCTAATCATGATTAAGTCTTTCTCATCAAATCACATATCTAAGCATGTATAACCAAAATCAACAATATTTTATAGATTCTAATCTACATCAGAATATAATCCACATAATATAATCATCATCATAAATTTTAATTTTTGACATACAAATAAACATACATAAGCTAAATCATCAGAACATGAACTCATTAACTCACAAGTCATACTAATCATCCAGATCTTATATAAATCATGATTTAGTTTTATCTAAATTGCATAAACATTAATTTTATCAAATCTAAAAACACCCAAATGGCATAAAATCAAATAACCAATTTCCTCGAGTAATAGTTTAAAAAATGTCCTAAAACTCAACAAGATATTTCATCAACTATCCTTTAACCTTCAAAGAATTTCACATCTCGACATACTTCCAATCTCGATTATAGTTTTCCTAAATAATTCATATCAGCATGTGTGCCCAAATTGAAACATCTCACCATTCATCTAAATCAATCATCATAATGTATCATAGGGTCAACATCGTGAGTATGGAAAGTGTAATAAATTATAAATTATCATCATCTAATTTAACCAAATCCCTATCAAAAGGGTAAAACTTCCTAATTCATCAAAACGTAAAGCCAATTACTAGGTTTATCAAAATGGTAATTGGAAAATCTATGATGGATTTGGGGTGAGGCCTCACAGCAAAACCAAAAAGTTGTAAAAGTTGTCAATGTTTTTATTGATAACATTGACAACATTTGTTGCATGATTACATTTTAGAGAAAAGTGGTTTCTTAACTGTCTAAAACTATTGAGATAAGTACTTGGTCGACTATATGAGGCCTCCCTCAACCTATGCAAAAGGTTGGATGAAGTTTTGGAAAGAGAGTAATTGAAGAGAAGACAAGTTTTCTGAACAATTTTAAGCTTTTCTTTGTTTGAGGCACTTAAATGGATTAGTTTACTTAATGTGATTTATGAAAAATTTAGGGTAGTTAATTTTGGATTTATTTATGGTATTAGATTGGCATTTTGAGTTTTTTAAGTTAGATTTGTAAATTATTTTGTTTTAAGCCCTGTCGCTGGTCTGAACCAAGCAGGCTATGTAAATGGGGTCATAACTCATCATTTCACCATAGAAGTTGTATGGGCTCTTGGAATGGATGATTTGACTCCCTATACTATATGTATGTAGAAGTAGGGGCCTTGGAAAGCTTGTTTTCCATTTTTTTTCAATGATGCCCTAGGCGAGGCAGTGATGCATGGCTAGGGAATACAGAGCATTGCAAGTGAGTTACAGTGGGTTGAAAGCATTGAATGCTTCAACCTGAGATTGTGGAGAGATAGACTGATGTTTGAAGAAGCCCAAAACTAAAGGAGAGGATTATGTGAAGAGTACTAAGTTCCAATAATCCAAACCCTTATGTAGACAGTCCTAATGCCTTGAAACCCTTAATTTTAGGCATGATTATAGCTTCCTGGTGTACAGACAATTTGGGGAGTGGAAACCAGTAAAATCTTGAAGGGTTCCATTAAGGGTGTCTGAAAGTGGGGTTTTTTTAGGTACTTGTTTGGGAGTGTTTGAAGATATAAGCAAAAAGGTGACCAATTAGGCCTAATTGCTTGTAGCCCTATTTGGGTGTTTTTGAAGGCAATTCTTGAACTTGATTAGATTTTCATTGCAAAGTTTGGTTGTGGGTATTGGATTGGATCCAAATGATATGCTAGAAGCCTATCTCTCCATAGGTGATGGATTTGGGAACATTTTTATTCAATTGGTAGAAGAGGTGCAAGAAGACCTCCATGGGGCAATGTGATGTGTGATGTGTTTTCTTGATTGATGAACTCAAGATGAATTAGTGAAGAATCTTGTGGAAAGCATCCTTGGAAGGTAGGGTTAGTTTGAAACCCTAGATAGGCTAGATAATATGCCTATAGTAGACCCTAATAGGAGTTATGGATTGGGATAAATTCTTTTAGTTACATCACTTTCAAAGGTAAAGACACTGCAGAGAACCTGAACAGGGTATTGGATGACTTTGATAGTCATTATGAGTCTTTAGAGAAGATAGAAGAGGAAAAGGTAGAACAAAAATACCTTGTGAAGAAGTTAGAGGATGTATGCAATTCTATCTCATGGGACTTGGGCATACTGAAAAATACAATTTTTGAAGCAAAAGCTTGTGTAGCATATGGAAGGAGTTTATACAGCCATTGTATAAATCCTATCAAAGATATTCAGAATATTGTAGATATAATGGCTAATTATAGAAAGGCTCTAGATAAGCTAATGCACAGTTGTGCAACCTCCTCCCCCACTTTTTTAGAGCTAGAAAAGGAAGTATCTATAATTCTAGACAAGATAAGTATGTTGAAAACTGAGAAAGGGAGAGTTATGGGAAGATTTGGTATGTTGAAGACCTTGATAACTCCTAAGTTATCAATTCTTGAGATACACCTTTCTGACATGGAGAAGACAGAGTAGGCCCTCACTAGATACATGCCTACCAAGCTAAAGGTAGTAGAGACATCTTTTTTTTACTGAATGGACTGATCCATGTGGGTTAGATATTGGTCAAGACCTGGAATGAAGAAGTGAAGATCTTGAAAATCTCTTTTCAAGATGTGTTGAAGATGGTCTAAATTTTTGGTTAGTGACACAATTTTGTTATGTATTCTAGATTTTTGTATACCTTTTCTATTGATTTCAAAGGGGGAGAAGAGAAGATATGGAAAATGTATAGAGTAGAGTAGATATATCTAAAAGAGATAAAGAGTGTCTTGTATATTAGTCTTGGTATTGACACTTAGTCATTTTTCACTAAGTGTTTCCATCAATGCTAAAGGGAGAGATTGTTGGAAAGTGGTTCATTTAGGAGTGTTCAAGAACACCTTAGGGTTTTCATTTATGGAAATACATCAGTAATTAATGATCGCTTAGAGTGAAACATAGTTTTGAGGTTGTGACTTTAAAAATGACTAAGTACAGAAAACAGTTGACTGAGTATAGTAGTATAGTTTTGGTCAGCAAAGACAATATATGATGAATGAATACATGAAATCTTAGGAGAAGCTATTTTGAGGTATGATAGACCTTAAATTAAGGTTTCTTGATTTTTGGATTTTAGTGATAAAAGATACAGATATTTGAAGTCATGCGAAGATAGTGATACAGCGAGAGAGAGCAGTTGAATGGTCGTGACGATTGAGGAAGTATAACATGGAATCCAAACATGCTAATTTGGATTTGGTTTGGGTAATACCTCTATTTTTGTAATGTATGATCATCAACTTTATATTTTGGTTTTTTAAAAGTGTTGGTTTCATTTTGTGATGTATTTGGAAGCTGACTGGGTAATGTAAATATATATATATATATATATATATATATATATATATATATATATGAAGAGCTTTTGAGAAGTGAAGTATGAGATTGTATGGATGTGTTGTGAATGGATGAATGGATGCATTATGATGTTAGAATAAGATAGATGGTGATGTGAACTACAACTAGAACTACTTAAACATATAAGATGATTGTATTGTTCATTCTAGAAAATAATTGTAACAGAATCATATTTTTGATTGTATGAAGCAGTGAGCTCAGTATGCCTTTAACAGGGTTTTTGTAATCCTCTAACAAGGAAATGTGCTAATGTAATATTCAGCTCCTAACAAGGATAGGTCTCTTAAAAAAGACACAATAATTTTAGTACATATTGGTGGGTACCATCCCCACCAGGTTTTTCCCTTGGTCATGGTTTCCTCGACAAAAATTCATGGTTTTATGAGTTATGTGTTTATTTCTTATGTTTTTTTCATTTCAGCAATTATCTGGTTAAGTTTGAATTTATTAATTTTAAGTTCAAAGTGTTGTAATATTGATTCACCCCCCTCTCAGTATTACATAATCCTAACATCTAGCATTGTATAAAAATTCAAAATTTATCATTCAAGGATTTGGTTTCATGATTTCCTATTTGGTTTTTGTGGAGTTCAATATATTACATCAACACTTGTGATCACATCCAAAGAGGCATTGCATCATCAAGGTATAAGGTGATTTACGTTTCAAATCTAGCTTCCTTTTTTTTTATCTTTCCTTATGCAATTTCAATTCAATTTCAAGGTTGATTCCTAAATGGGGGTTTGACCAAGGAAAATCCCCTTCAAAAAACTTCTTCCCTATTTGTATGTGTGTAGGAATAGGTTTTGGAGCTAAGATTCTGGATCTAGGTAGTACAGCTGCATTTGCAGACCCCTAGAAAGTTTCATCAATTTTTGCCAGGAATAATTTGACTAGTCAAATTGTTCCAAAAAAGTTGACTTGTTCCCAAGAGTTTGACTTGTCCCTTCCATTTTTCAATGAAAATTTTAGGACAGAAAGATTCACGTCCTTGCCTTCCAAATCTATAATTACAACAGAATTTGAGATTTTGGTGATAGTCAAATTCAAATTCAAAGTCCTACCCTCTCCATCTTGTTTCTAGGTGTACTTGTTCCTACCTCTTTCTCCTTGCTCTCACTTTCATAGATTAGATATTTCATGCACATTTAATTTCCTTGTCAGATCTCTTAAGGAATCAAATCCCCATTGAGCATAGATCTTTCATTAGCACATTTCCTCCTTTTAGTTGTGCTAATCAGATTCACTTTGTGAGGGTTTATATTCCAATGTATATAGGATCTTGGTGAGTGATCTACATCTTATCATTTCTCACCATTTTCTATTATACACTTTTCAATACCATGTATAATATTTTCTCAAAGGTGTTAGTTAATAGAATCAAACCCCTTTTGGATGACATAATTAAATACAACCAAAAGGGAATTTTCTAGAGGCACCAGATCCTTGATGTTGTTATTCAAACTCATGAAGATCTTCATTCCATGGATAAGTTTCATCAAAAAATAATGTTGTTTAATATGGATATCTCAAAGGCTTATGATATATTGAGCTGGTACTTTTTGTTTAAACTCTTAGGGAAATTGGGGTTTGGAAATAGATTGATCAATTTGATAATGGAGTGTGTTACAACATTTTCATAGTTAATCTTGGTCAATGGAGTCTTGAGAGGCTTCTTTGGTTCTATGAGAGGCATTAGGTAGGGGGGCCACTTACCATTTTATTACCTTGGCAGAAGTTTTGGGAAGAAAATTTTTACCATTGGTGGAAAGGATCAAACTTAAAGGGGTTATCCCTATCTCTACTTTGCCTCCAATTTTTTTGCATAAGTTTGTGGATGACACTATCTTGTTTGGGACAAATTCAACAGTAGAAGCTAGATAACGGAAATTATTTCTTCATCAATGTGCTGAAGTCATGGGCTAGCATATTAATTATGATGAGAGTTGCATCTATTTTTTCAATACCATATATAGTTCACAAAATAAAATCAATGTTATCCTGGGTTGTTAGTGTATTTCTCCACCTCAAATCTATTTGGGTTTACCTTATAATATGAAAGATGTGTCTAGTACCTTTTGGGATTCAATTTTAGAAATAATCCAACATAATTTAGCGGGGTGGAAAGGTACTCTTCTTAGTAGTGAAAGAAAATTAAAACTACTAAGTACATCCTTGAATGGAATCCTTGTATACTTCCTATCCCTCTTTAGGATCTAGAGCTCTATGGTTAAGAAGCTATAAATAATTTAGAAAACATCCTTATGGCTTGGTATGGAAGGAAAAAGGAGAATGACCCTTGATGACATGTAACTTATTGAATGTTTGACAATGTTAAGTTGAAGATGATGCAAAACATTAAACCAGTTAGTGGTTTGTATTGTCATTGATGTCAACTTGATATCATTTGTACAGTCATATACATAATGCCAAAGACTTTAGAGAATTAATGGAATAGAGGTTATGCTTTCATCAATGCATAAAAGTCAAGTATTCACTAAGTGACAGACCACACCAACGGAGTGTACACCATCGGTAAAGACAGAGATAAAGTCACAATGATACTGATGCCCGACAAACAAGAATATAGTGTTTCCTGACAAGCAAGATCTAGTGATGCTTGACAAATAAGAAGACGATGTTTCCCGATAAGCAAGATCCAATGATGCCCGACGGATAGAGATCCCAAAGCTAACTAAAGTTGCACCGACAGAACTGGCAGTTATCACCGTCGATGAACTACAAAATTGACCAACAGAATAGAGAGATCAGAAAATGATAAAATATCTAGCTGGCAGAGCTTAAGGATAGACTTAACTAATTGTTTTATTTTTTTTATTCAACCACAATTAAGAAATTGATTTATACAGTTGGCAAGAAGATAACTACGAGATAAATCAGGAGTTAAAACCGTAAATCAAATTGGATGGATTATTTTTCACGCCAAGAATCAAGAATCAAGAATCAGCAATAAAGGAATATCATGTCTATATAAGAGACAAACATAATTCATTTCCATAGGAAATCAGATACATAGGGGAGTGAACTGAAAGAAGATGCTGAAGAGAAACTGGTAAAAGATAAACTTCATATAGTCCTGATCAATCAAGCTAAGACAGAGCTAAATAATTCTGCAGACACCGACGAATAGTGAAGCACAACATCATAGAGAAGAAAGTGTGAAGCACAAAGGAATTGAATTGATACATTTATTAGAGAGATATTGTACGTAAATAGATCTGAATATCTGCAATTCAAAGTTCCATTAGAAACAGGTCATTATGTTTCAGTTTAACCATTGAAGCATTAAGTCTCTTAATAGAGAAGGACTTAACCGTCTTCTATAATTGAGGTATATCCTAATAGATTACAAAAAAGGTTGATTCATGATAGTAGCATCGATCTTACCTAAAGCCTATTGACAGTCTAAGAAGGAGATTGATTCAAGGAAGGTAGTAAGATTAGCATAAAGCCTATTGACAGTCTAAAGGTTGATTCAAGGATGGTAGCGTAGATGCCAGATACTAAGTGACAACCTATGTATAAAAATCCTCTAACAAGGTTGCACTTAACCATGTGTTTTTAACCTTTAATAGGGTTGGCTCCTAGCAGGGCTCACTTCAGAAGAGTGAAAATTTTGGGTATCGGTCCCAGTGGTTTTTTCCCTTAACAGGGTTTCCATGTTAAAATCCATGTGTTATGTGTGTATGGTTTATTACTTTATCATTTTATATTTCACATATGCATTTCTGGATTGATTGGTTTACTTTGCATATTTACTGAGTTTCGGTAAATAAGTTTTACTGCTTATTGATAATCAAGGAGAATAAGGACAGACAAGGTAAACCGACAGATAGTTAATTATTTCAAGGCATACATCTTGTAGGGACTTAAAAATCTGAGGTGTATTGACTGGTGGAATAAAGTTTAAAGGATAAATTTTTGAGGCCACTGATTCACCCCCCCCCCCCTCTCAGNCCCCCCCCCCCCCCTCTCAGTTATTACTAACAATTGGTATCAGAGCTTATGTGCTTATAAGGAAGGTTTAAAGACCTAAGTAAAGATCACAAGATGAATAGACGAGATGTGCCCAAGTTGAACAAAGACAACTTTGCTTCATGGAAAAGAAGTATAAGACTCCACTTATTAGGTATTGGCAATGATATTACTCAATACTTAGATACTAAATATGTGTTTCCTACAGGACCATTGATGGTAGATAAATTGGGAGTAAAAAATGAACATAACTACATGGTTATAGAGATTTCTTCCTCACTCTCTGATGCTGAATTTGAGGATGTCAAAGATTGCAAAAATGCAAAGACAATGTGGGATAAGCTAAAAGTTGTACATGGAGGTGATACAAATGTTCTAAGAGCCAAGGTAGAAAGCCTTAGAGGAAAGTTTGATGATCTCAAAATTAAAGAAGGTGAAAACATCACTCGGTACAACACAAGAATAAAATAAGTGGTCAATGCTATACGACGCATTGGAGGTACACCTTAAGAGGATATAGTGGTAAGTAAAATCTTAAGAACCTTATTGCCTATATATGCTATTAGAGTCTCTGCTATTCAAGAAATAAGAGCAGTAGCAAATAATATAGTCACTCTTGATAGCTTGATTGGTAGACTAATTTCATTTGAGATGAATAATTTTGATAATAGTGTCTTACCAAGTTTAGAGTCTGCATTTAAGTCTTCTATGAGAATAAGA
>MU225240.1:7689851-7769714 GCA_018584345.1 Thuja plicata
AAAATTCACATGACACAATCTTTTGTGCCACAACCATATGTCTTCATTTCTAGTCATTAAGCAAGTGGTGTTAGTATCATTCAGATAGAATAAGTTACCTTTTGTTTGTTCACCGGTACCAATCAATTTTCTTGATTCATTGAAGATCTTTGCCTTCTTGCTCTCAAATGCTACTCTATGACCTGAATTATTCAGCTGAGAAACACTCAACAGATTATAAATCAATCCTTTTATCCAATAAGCATTTTCACATTTAATCAGGTTGTTCAACATTATAGTTCCTTTACCTTCAACTGAACAAGGTGTATCATTACCCATTCTTATTGTACCACCATTATAATACTCAAAAGTGTTAAACTTTTCTTTGTCACCGGTCATGTGGTGAGTGCAGCCACTATCTATAATCCATATGTCATTCTCGCTAACCTTAGATATGAGTGTAGTTTCTTCATACCTTTCATCTTCATCTGAATCATCTTTTACAGCTACAAATACCATCTCAATGTCTTCATCAGGCTCAGTGTCAGTATCTTCATCTTTGCAAGAAGCTAGGTAGCTAGCTTTCTTGCCTTTGTCCTTGTAGTCTCGAGTATCTCTTCTTTCTGATTGTCAGTAACCTCTGTAATCTTTGTTATCACCTCTGTCAGATTTCTTCTCAAAATATCTGTCATTACTTTTGTTATCTTTTCTTCTGTTAGGACATCTTGTAGCAAAGTGTCCAATCTCTTTGCAATTAAAGCATACAAGTGGTAACTTGCCTTTGTATTTACCTTTTCCTCTCTACATTCTTCTAGCCATAAGTGCTTCTATTTCATGTAGATCTTCTTCTTCACTTTCACTTTCACTATCTCTTCTAGATGTGTGTCTATGACTTGATTTGCTTATTCTCATAGAACACTTAAATGCAGACTCTAAGTTTGGTAAGACACTATTATCAAAGTTATTCATCTCAAATGAAATCAGTCTACCAATTAAACTATCAAGAGTAACTATATTGTTTGCTACTACTCTCATTTCTTGAATGGCAGAAACTCTAATAGCATATACAGGCAGTAAGGTTCTTAATATTTTACTTACCACTATCTCCTCTTCAAGTGTACCTCCAACTCCTCGTATCTCATTGACTACTTTGATTCTTGTATTGTACTGTATGATGTTTTCTCCTTCTTTCATTTTGAGATCATCAAAATTTCCTCTAAGGCTTTCTGCCTTGGCTCTCAGAACATTTGTATCACCTCCATGTACAAGCTTCAGTTTGTCCCACATCTTCTTTGCAATTTTGCAATCCTTGACATCTTCAAATTCAGCATTAGAGAGTGAGGAAGAAAGCTCTATGACCATGCAGTTGTGTTCATGCTTCTCTCTCAATTGATCTACTATCAATACTCCTATGGGAAACACATATTCAGTAGCTAGGAATTGAGTAACATCATTACCAATACCTGATAAGTGGAGTCTTATCTTGCTTTGCCATGAAGCAAAGTTGTCTTTGTTCAACTTGGGCACATCTCATCTGTTCATCTTGTGATTTGATTTAGGTCTTGAAAACTTCCTTTCTAAGTACACAAGCTCTGATACCAATTGTTAGTAATAACTGAGAGGGTGGGTGAATCAGTGGCCTCAAAAATTTATCCTTCAGACTTAACCACCAATTCATAAACCTCAAATTATTATGTCCCTACAAGATGCATGCCATGAAATACTTATAATGATTAACTGTCTATCAATGTTCTCTGTCAATCCTTATTCTTTCTTGATTACCAATAAGAAGTATAACTATTTACCGAAACTTAGTAAATAAGAAGAGTATACCGATCAATCCAATGTTAACTATGTTAGATACAAAACAATAAAGAAATGAATCATACACACATAACACATGAATTTTTAACGTGGAAACCCTGTTAATGGAAAAACCACTGGGACCGGTACCCCAAGTTTTCACTCTTCTAAAGTGAGCCCTGTTAGGAGCCAACCTTGTTAAAGGTTACAAAAACACTATTAAGTGTGACCTTGTTAGAGGATTTTATACATAGAGGTTGTCACTTAGTATCGGGCATCTATTTCTACCATCCTTGAATCAGCCTCCTTCTTAGACTATCAATAGGTATCAAAAAAATCCAATGCTACTTTCATGAATCAACCTTTTTGGCACTCCTTGGAATGTACCTCAATATATAGAAGACTGTTAAGTCCTACTCGATTAAGAGACTTGATGCTTCAATGGTTAAACCAAAACACTATGACCTATTCATATTGCAACTTTGAATTGCATATTTTCAAATCTATTTAAGTACATTACCTCTCTGATCAATGTATCAATTCAATTCTTTATGCTCCACACTTTTTTCTTTGTGATGTTGTGCTCACTGTTCGTCGATGTTTGCATAATTCCTTAGCTCTCCTTTAGCTTGATTGATCAGGACTGTGTGAAGTTATTCTTCATTAGTTTCTCATCAGCATCTTCTTTTTATTCTCTCCCCTTAATCCCATTCGTAAATGAATTAAGCTTGTCTCTTATATAGACATGATATTCATTGTTTCTTGATTCTTGATTCTTGGCATGAAAAATAATCCATCCAATTGGATTTAAGTCATAACTCCTGATTTGTCTTGTAATTATCTTCTTTCTAACTATACAAATCATCTTTAAATCAATCAATTAACTCTAGTCAAATAAAACAAAGAAAACAACCAGTTAAGTCTTTCTTTAGCTCTTGCCAGCTAGATATTTTGTCATTTTCTAAACTCTTTGTTCCGTTGGTCACCTTTGCAATTAGTTGGTGGTGACAACTGACAATTCCATCGGTGAGACTCTAGTTATCTTCAGGATCTCCATCTATCGGGCATCATTGGATTTTTACTCGTCGGGTAACCTTCTGAATTTTCTCGTAGGGCATCCTATGGTTTTGCTTCATCGGGAAACACTATACTTTAGCTTGTTGGGTATCACTGTGACTGTTCTTCTTTTCTCTAATCATCGGTGTGCACTCTATCAGTGTTGTTTGTCACTAAGTGAATACTTGACTTTTATGCATTTCTGAAAGCATAACCTTTGTTCCATTGATTCTCTGAAGTCTTTGGCATTATGTACATGACCGTATAGATGATATCAATTTGACATCAATGACAATACAATAAATTAACTGATTTAATGCCTTGCATTATCTTCAACTTAAAATTATCAAACATTCAATAAGTTACATGTCATCACTTATTGGGTCTCAAAACCGCCCATTCCTCAAAAGATACCAAAAGGAAAAGGAAAATTTTAGCCAATGAATAAGGTTCAAATAGGACCCCCTAATCTTTAGGTTCTTCCCTACCAAGACAGGTGCACCTTCTAATTTTACTAACTTAAATTTAAAAGGCAGATTCAACACTAATTAACCCAACTTACTAATCAACCTTAATTCCTACTTTATCAAAATAAAGAATTAAATCATCAAAAAAATAGTCCCCTCTCCATTGGGTTGCAGACTCATCCTCTATCAAGATATCATGTACCTTCTACATGATAGTCTAAAACTGTTATATAGACCATCAACCATCTAATTTTGTTAATGCGGTCATATCAAAACTTGAGATATACGGCCAGTTCAATTAAATTTAATCCCAAATGTAGAATCCAATTGAACAGTAAGAATAAAAACATATTTTTGTTATTCTTTACTGATGCTCAGACACATATGTGAGAAATGAAAAACATACACAAGTCTTAAAGATGGTAATTAAAACCACAATTCAATTATCATGAAGAATTGAACCTGAAAAGGCACAAATACACAACACTAAATTTGAAAAGGGAAAAGTTATGTATATATATGTATCAAATATTTATAATAATCCCTTCTTTTATCTTACCCCTATTACTATTTATACTCCCTTCCAAAATGGTTGTGGATTCCTCTAAGAGGAAGCGACAAGCTTCCAATCGTATTACATGTCATTTTCAATAATCACTAACAAAATTCCACAACCCTATGAAACTTAATTGTTTCATATTATCAAAAAGGACCATTTCATAATTGCTATCAAAAGGTGATTCTCAATTGATATGAAGTCCAGTGAGTAGTCGATACATCTCCTCCTGTAACTAATCCTTGTCAAAACTGTGCTCCTCAAAAAAGGTGTGTAGCTCTACCTTTTCCTTCTCGACCTCCAACTCAAAAATGTCACTCTAGTACCCAACATAGCTGGTGGAAAGGTTCCAAGAAGTATAAATGAGATCATTCAGAACATCCTGATATTTTTCCTCATCAAAATCAAAATGTGGTTTGAGAATTGGACATGGGTTTTCATTCGACGTTCCTTCAACCATTGGAAAACCCATTCTGCTATATATGTTTAGAAAAATCTTTATGTTGTGTGAATTCATTGTAAAAAGTATCTTATAAAGAGATCGACCACCAAATTTTAAGATGCACTAAATCTTGAAAGATTGTTTCACATAGGGTGGCTTTCTTTAGAAAAGTAAGAACAATAAATGCAAATGAATAACAAATCATTTCTCGTAGCATTTGCCTTCCTTTATGTCTTTTCAAAATCTCACCTCTGATTATATGTTGATGAAATTATTAATTAATCCCTTTTAATTCCCCTTGATTTTGGAAGGTATGCCTATAAAAATTCACCCAACGTTATCGCCTTAATTCCTTACTGATATTTTATCTCTATTTTGCACCACCTCTTTAATGACACAATATCCTAAGTACAGTGCGATATCACTAAGACTTGATTCCCAAGTTAGATAAATAGTGGTTTTGTCGCTATTTTGCAAGTCTCCTTCTACACGGTCTGTGATATGGTGATATCATTATTTCATAAACATCAATTATGTTCCCCTGCGAAATAGCGACAAACAACTTTTTGACTTGTATCATTGCAATATAAGGCATATTTCAAAAAATTAGAAAAGGGTTCATTTTTCAAAATTGGTTCCATCAGATCCATTTTTGATACCTCAAACTCTGCCTCCTACAACTTGGCCACTTTGCTTTCCAAGGTGATCTCTCCTCTAATAGATAAGACAAAATCTTTTATCAAAGATTTAAATTATTTCTTTGAGTTTATTCACAATAAAAAATTTGAAGAGGATGAGATTGTGGTCCACTTCGATGTGGTTTATCTATTCATTAAAGACCATATGGAAAACTCTATTAATCTTTTCAAATTGAAAAACAATTCTAATATTGCTTCTCTTGTTGAACTTTGTTTGTGCTCTACTTTTTTCTCTTTTCAACATATTATCTATGAACAAACTAGTGGGGTAGAAATGGGATATCATTTTTATCGGTCATAGCTAATCTCTACATTAAGTGTTTTGAAGAGTTACCTCTGAATTCCTTTCCACTTAAACCTCATTGGAGGAAATGCGATCTTGATGACACCAATGTATGTTGTCCAAATGGCCTGTATAACCTAGAACTTTTTATTTTCCACTTAAATAACTTAAGTGAGAGCACTAAGCTCACTAAAGAACTCAAATTTAACAAAGAGATTCCTTTTTTGGATGTACTCCTCATAAAGAAAGATGATGGTACCCTGTCTCATAGAGGTTATAAAAAATATACACACACTGACCTTTATCTCCATGCCACCTCCCACCATCATCCTACCCAAAAAATGGGTATCCTTAATACTCTTTCTACTTGTGCTTATCACATTTGTGATGAAGATCATATTGATCTCGGACTTTCACACCTCTTTCAAGTTTTTAAACTTAATGGTTATGGGAACAAACAAATTAGGAGATATATCAAACATGCTCAAAATTGTGCTAGTACTACTCCCAAACCTAATTCTCATTTTCCCTCCCAAATCAATACCAACCCCTTTTTTGAAGTTGTATCTTTTAAGATATCTAAAATTATCTCTAAGAAAGGTGTTACTTGTGTCTTTAAACCGATCTCCACCATCATAGACTTTTCCACAATTTTGAAGATCACTTACCCTCTTTTCTCTACGTTGGAGTGTACAAGATAGAATTTTCTTGTGGAACCCCATACATTGGCGAGATAGGTTGATCCAATAACACTGGGATCTAAGAATACATTGTGAATATTAGACTTGATCAAGTTACAAAAACCGCTCTAATCAAACACTCTCACTACACCAAATACCATATTTTCTTGGAGAACACACAAGTGATGGTAGGAGAAGACAATTATTTCAAAAGTAAAAGTTGTAAAGAAATGTAGGGTAAAAAATAGGGAAATAGGGGGTGCTCACTAGCTTGTATAGGTAAAATAGGGACCTTATGCCCATTTCTCAATTAATATTAGGAAGGGAAAATAATCCACTAGGATTAAGAAGACTCAAGATTTGAATGAGTATAAAGGGGATTTCCCTTCTCTATGAGGATTATTGATTATGTAAATGAAATGAGTAAATGCAAGATCTAGAACCAAGAAGAGAGAGGATTTTTTTTTAAAAGAAAGACAATTATCAGACTAATATGCAAATTTTGAGATCAGATTTGAGAACCTAACACAGAGACTATGTTGCACCTAAAATTTGAGCCCAAAGTGTTTGTCAAGGGAAACCTAGGATGTAGGGGTGACTTGACTCGACCCTACTTGTGGGAGTCACCCTAACACTGCCAAAAACTAATGAGGGAGCTCAAGATCTGAAATAGATTGTTATGTCTTGTTGAATTCAAATTTGAAACTTCTCCACCTGACACCTGCACACAAAAACAAGAAGAGTATTGGGAGAAAGGGGTTGTCCTTATTCAAACCCCTATTTAGGAATTAACCTTAAAATTAAATTTTAAATTGTATGAATGAAAATGAAGCATGTTGTTAGTAGTAGAGGTTTGATAAGTGTCTTATACCTTGACAATGCAAGTTCTTCTTGAAATGAGATCGCAAGTGTTGTTGCAATAGTATGACTCCACAAAGACCTAAAATGACATCATAAGAGACATGCTTCCATGATGACTACTAGGATTTCCACAATGAGATGAATTTCTTGAATGCTTGACTACTCCTTCAATGCTTGGATGCTTGATTTCTTGTTTCTTGATGGATGGATTCGATTCGATTATAAAGGATGGATCCTAAAATGAGGGAAATCCTTGTACTTATATCTCACCTATCTATTTTCAGCACAAAACTTGAAGGAGGCTGACATGGAATTGGAATCCTACCTAAAATCAAAATACTAACCTCCAATTCAAATTTGGGCCCAAGTTAGCGTGCAAGAGGTGTCTCCTGATGTAGGGGCGATTGGGTCACCCTTTACGACGCAATAAAGGCTCAAATTTTAGTGAGGGGTCAATTTTGACAAGAGGATTCCAGAAATGTGCACCAAATCAGGGTGTGATAAACCAAAATGCGTAAAAGACCACTCATAGTGAAATAGGGCCTATGTACACAAGATATAATGTTTGAATGAAATAATTAAAGAGGGCACACTTATAATTAAGGATCCACATTAAATATATTGGAAGAAAGGACTTAAATGTGTAACAAAAGTCATATATGCATAGAAGAATGAACACACAATAAACTAGGCACTACACAAGTGTGGAATTGGACATACTAGGCAGTGCATACAATCGACACTACAAGCTATAACCATTAGGAACCATACTTCTAATCTCAATCGGGATGAAGGATGGCATATCAACCCAACTTGGCACCCCCTTTTGAACTCTATCTTCTATGACCCCCCTTCTTAGTGCTCATTTTTCATTCTCCCTTTCTACCTTCCTTTTCTCACATTTCACTACCCTCCATCTTCTTTCTTTCCCTCTTTTGTCTCCTTTGGTACTTTGCCCCACCTTTCCTTTTTGTCCCTCATCCATTGAGCTCTTTCCTTTACCTAATCATTTTCCTCCTTTTTACCACTACCTGTCTTTGTTTTCATTTCTTGGTCTTTCTCAACTTTATTCTCCTTGATTTTTTTCTCTTGCTTTTATTTCTTTTACTTTTATTCTCTTATTCTTCTTATTTTATTAGGACTTGTTACCATTATTTTCCGTATTTTTATTTTTTGTCTTCTTATTTTGTTTTATTTGTATTTTAGTTTCTTAATATTATTAATTATTTACTAGTTCTTTTTTAGTTTGTTGTCTTTAAATTTTTTATTTAATTTTATTAATTAATTTTAGTTTGTTTTTATTTAAAGTTATTTTATTTTATTTTATAAAAAAACATTATTAAAATTTAAAAAATAGTTTTATTTATTTTTTAGTGTTAATTTTAGCTATTTATTAATTTAAATTATTTTATTTAGTTTTGTTTAATTAGTTTTCTCATTATTAAATTTTAATTTCCCTATTTTTTATTTTTTTTATTTCTTGTTCTTATTATTGATTTCTTGAGTCTTTATTTTTTTTAAGTTTTGTTTATTTATTTTAGTTTGTTATTAATTTTTAATTATTTTATTTAGTTTTTTTAAATTATTTTTCTCATTATTAAATTTCAATTTCCTTTTTTTTTTTCTTTAACTACTTCTTGCTCTTTTTATGGATTTCTTGTCTTTTCTTATTAATTTTTTGTCATTTCTTCTATCATCTTCTTTTTTCTCCTTTTCACTCTTTCTAGTTACTAATTTCAATTATTTTTATTATTATTTTATTTTTATTTTTATTCTTCTCTTTTCTTTTTCTCCTGTGTTTATATGGTCAATCTTGATCTCCATTTCTCACTTTAGCTTCATCTTGATGATGAATCAAATAGAGTGTTTCAGAATCTTGATTTTAAAAAGCACACAATTTCTACCAAAAGCTTCTTCAAACAAACAAACTATAGTTGGTTTCTAAAAACATTTGCATATGTTAGATACAAATGCAAATTTCATCCTAGATACATGACATGTGAAACATAAACAAATACAAATTTCATTCTAGATACATGACATGTGAAACATAAACAAATGCAAATTTTATTCTAGATACATGACTATTCAAGCCAAATATGAGAAACATCAAGAGTTAGTTTTGTGGTATATTTATTTCAAGAAAATAAATTAAAAGGATTGGGAGACTTGGTAACTCAAATGAACAAGAGAAAGGAAAAGGATGACACATGTCCCACAAATCTTTGAGTAGTTGAAGAAACCATTATATTAGTGGTCCCAAAGAATATTTGGTCTCACAAAGGTAACTAAAATTATTTCATTTTATTAATTTCACAATAGGAAATAACCTACTACTTTTTCATTGTGACATGAAACATTTTTGTGGCTTTACCTTGTAGTAACATTCATATCATTCATTAAAAAACACTAGAATATGGTCAAATTGTCAATCCAAAGTAACATTTTTGTACCTATAAACTATTCACAAAATATACATAAAATTGGAAAACCCATTTCATGTCATAAGATTCTCTCTAGGCTACACTTAAGTATATTCTCACATATGTCAACTATGTCATTGATGCAACAAGAAGAAAAGCTTATACAAGAAAGTGCAATTCAACTAACTCATACATTATGAACTAGTTGCACATCAACAACCAAGATTAACAAATATGTTATATCAATTAAAATGCACAAAGAATGAAAAATTATCATATAAATCAATTAAGTAAATTAAAGATAAAATGATACAAAAATATTGGGTGTTCATTATCATTTTAGATGTCTCTCTTGCTTCCCTACACTAAAACACTTTCTCATTAAAGATATCACTCCAATTGGTCACCTTTGAGTGATCCTAACACACATGAAGGCTAATTTTGTCATTATAGTCAAGAGATATCTATTGAATAATAAAATTTTGTTTTAAAATCCTATAAATTTCAATAATTGTTCATTATCATCGTATTTATGTCTCTCCCGCTTCCCTAGACCAAAATAATTTATCTTGAAAGATACCTCTCATTGATAAGATTTAAGTGATCCTAACTAATGTGAATCTTTAGTTAGTCATCATAGTTAAGAAATGGATTAAATAATCAATTTCAAATTTTAATTTTAACTCCTATAAAATTCAATAATTGAAAATTGCAATGACATCAATACCTATCATAAAATATTTTAGTTAAAATTAATAATTATTAAAATAATAATGTATGAAAAAAATAACACCAAATATATAATATTCAATATTTTTGATTCATGATAGCTTAACCAAACTCATTTGTTACTCTTTTTTTAGGGTTATTGAAATCTTAAATAAGCACTTCATAGATAAAGAGAAAGATATCTTACCCTCCACCTTTCACAATTTAATCTTTGGAAAAAACTGTGTATAAGCTTTCTTGATTTCATCTCTCAAGTTTTACATGTCATTCTTGTTTTTGCTTATTTTCTATGAGATTCATGTTACCAGTTCTCACTACATTGCTCCAATTGGTAGAGTTGTTATCATCTTTGATTGTTCTTAGTAAACATATTCATTTATTGAGCGGTAGTAGAAAATAGAAACAACTAAAAGTGACAAATGCACAACTAAATGCTATTAAGTGCAAAATAAATGATAATTACAATGCCAATATTTCTTGTGACAAAGAAATAGTAGGAATATTTGTTTATTATTCTTATAGGAGTGAAGATGTAGTACATATTATATTTTCAATCTAAAGATGCAAAAGAAATAAATAAATCCCATACAACCCATGGGCAAGTACTCAAAATAGTGAAGAGATGGAAGTGTTCGTGAATAGAAACTAAGAACTAAAGAAAGGCGGTTGTATCTATAATTTATTGTTTGGCCTATTTGGATGGATATGTTGTACTTTAAGGTGCCATTTGTAGAAGCATCCTCATTCCCAAGTGTACCTAAAAAAGTTCAGAGATGAATGTTAGTCTTGGAAAGACTAAGCAATAACAGATACAATCACCAATCTCCATAAATTAATTATTGGTCATAAACACTTTCAGCTACATAAAAGAAAAGAAAAGAGAAATGATGAAGCATCATGTTTTTACTAACAATATTTGTGTCATGTGTAGATATAGGTATGTGTTTATAATTTTTATTATGTGGAACCAATTGGGCTCCCACCAGGGTTTAGCTCAGCATGATGAGAAGTATGCACACATAGCTAAATTATTGAAGGCATGCATATATAATTATGGTGAAATCTTCTGACTCACAAGGACTTATTAAAGATAAATATGAAAAGAGAGGTTATCAAAGGGACATGGATTTATTCTATGAAACCTTTTGACCTGATGGACTGTTTATGGTAGTAAGGACATTAGGCAAGTGGTTTTCTCAGGCATATTGTAGTTACTTTCAAAATCATAACGTGAGGTCCTTTGATGCCTATGTCAGCACAAAGCAGTCATCAAGAGACCTTAAAGTTATAATTTTGGAAGTTATGATACCTTCTTTAATGAGCTACAATGTCATGCATAGAAAGAGACATAGATATTAAATCTACAGGGTAGTTCCTAGAGAAGTTACAACATGGAACATCAGGGGACACCAAAAGAATCAATGATGGAAAAGAGTTCAGCTTGTTGTAAGATCAGTAACAGTCAGATAGTTACACTACAAGAACATGGAGAAGCCATAGTAAGTTGAAAATTGAATTAAGATTCAAAGACAATAACTAGATTTTTCTTTCTATAATGTACAAAGTGTAGGTTTCAAATGTTATTCATCAACAGGGAAACGAGGTGAGAAACTCGGTATCAAGCAGTCAAAGTATCAACAATTATAGTCATAATACATTGCTACAAGAGACTCATAAAGATAATACCATAGAAATCATCATGAAATATTAATAGGACATCCATCTTTATTTCAATGATAAGGGAAATCAATGCCATACAAAAGTGTAAGCACGAAGAGTCACATTTCCATTCAAGATGACAGTATCATAGCAATGTGTCATGAGCATTAAATGGATAACAAAATGATGCATTGTTTTAGCACATATGAAATGGAAATATACTAACATGGATCACATAGATGGGATAGTCATAAAAAGAAGGATACCAAGTAGTATTTACAACAAGAGACATTAGCAAGGGAGCAGTAATTTTAAAGGTTAAAAGCATGACAAATATGAAAGGAGATCAAGTTTCTAATTACAAGGTCAAGTAGAGAACCAATAATTCATGTCAAACAACAGCAGTAAATAAACAGACATCAATTCATGCTTTGCTAAAGAAATTTCATTATGACAATGATCATTGTTATCAAAAAATAAAGGATCAAATTCAGATAAAGGAAGGTGCAAAGATTCATATATAGAGAGCATCATCTGTCGCAGAGTACTTCCAATTAATGAGAATTCATATTCTTTAAGAAACCATAAGTAATGTCAAAAGAGTTTCAAAAAATATGTATAGATGTGGTATATCATAATAAGTTAATGATATGTCAAAAGTATCCTAATGAAACATTCAAGAAATTCAACTGTTAGAACATGTGTGCTTTACAATCAGTAGATATGGTATCCTGTGGCTACAACATACAATGATTTTCCTAGAGGTCAAAATAATGTGTCATTATAATGGCAGATTCCTTATTAAATCAACTTCTCATAAAAATGAAAATCAGAATTAATAATGTTGAATTAAGGGTGACTTGTCAGAATTTAAGTTTATTTATCCATACAGGAATTCAAGAACTGTAATAATGTTAAATAGATGCATCTATGGTTTGATAAAGTTGTAGTAATGTTGCAATTGAGTCAACAACAACCAAAATAGGAAAATCATATTGGATTATATGATAGTGAAATAGTGTCAGAAAGTCACAAGGAATCTAAAATGAGAAATAGAAGGCCATCTATCTATTGGGATTAATGGGAAGTAGTACTGAGAGGGGAGGAGTGAATCGGTACCTATAAAAATTTTAACTCTTTTCACCATTCATCATTAGTAATCATTCTTTACTGTATTACCAACCATTACTGTTGTTCTTTGTTATGCATGTAACATTAATTCATAATCTTTAATTATTTGCAACATTCATAGAAACATTCATGAAATTAATAAACACATAACACAAGATATGATATCGCAGGAAACTCCTGTTAGGAAGTAAAAATTGTGGTGGGGATGGCACCCACAAAACTTCACTATCTGCAGAATGGAAGGGAGCCAGTAAAGGCTTACAACTGATCACTTCTAATCATCTACCATGTTAGGAGTATTAAATTGGATACCAATTATGATCTACTTTGTTAAGAGCTTTAGCAACACTGATTTAAGTGTGCACTTAGTTAAGAGATTTACAATAGGACTGTTAGGTCCACCTTTCTTGAAAGGATTTCTTAAGTGTACTGCACTTGTTAGAATGAGTACATATGTTTGACCTGACTATATGCAATCTATAATTTCTTATCATAGATCCATTAAAGCTCTCATACTAATATTATCACCTTAAGTGACTGATTAACACCTTTCTCTTCTCATCGGTAGCCTATGTTCTTGTTCTTGAAACTAATTTGATTCTTTTCTGTCCTTCTGCATGAAATCTCTTGTCTAGTTCTTAAATGCTCTTCGTGGATACAATCATCATCAAACAACAACATTGCTTCAACAGATTGAGCATCTATTTGTACAAGTATTTGACCTATTCTAGAATCACGCATTACAATGTTAACTCTTAGATCCAAGGTTTACAACTTGACCTTGATCTTTAGTTTTCATGTTTTAAATCAGTAAAACCAATTAAAACAATATCAAATACATTGCTTCTTCTACACATAATGGTTTTAAAACAAATCAACAAGCTATGTATACAACTTTAGTGATTTATCTAACGTGGAAAGTTACATCCACTTTTTGCGGGATGTAACTAACTATCGATTCTTGGTCGTCGGGTTGAACTAAAAGTCTATCAGCGTTCCTTTGTTGAACTGATCATCGGGTTCCCTTCATATGTCAGGTTCCTCTCTTTTTTGTTTCGTCAGGTTGCACTGTTGTTACTCGTCGGGTTCCTTTATCCTTTTTGTCATCAGGTAACACTAAATAGTGTTTATTGGGATGCTTTGAACTTGGCAGTATCAGGTAACCTTGGCATCGGGTAGTGTTGTGCCTTGTCTGTTAGTGTAGTGTAAACCAATGGTGTAGATCATGTTTTTCCTTGTGTATACTAATAGAAAAATATAATGCCTTCAATCTCCCCCTTTGACATTAGTATCAAAAACTGATATGTGCATAATACTAAAGTGTTTACTATGTACACCATGTTTATATCATTGTCATTATATGACTCCCCCTAACTGTATGAATTGGTATGGTATAAGTATATGTACATGTATACTTGTCTATGTACTATACATTCCCTTTTCTTTGCTCTTTTAAATGTTTGACTGTACACATCATTTCCTCCTTTCACTTCCCCCTTCTTTTATTGTGATTGTACATATCACTTCCCCCTTTATTTGATACTCATGAAAAAAATGTACAACTTATAATATGCCAAAAAATGTGACAAAAGTGTGTAACTTACAATGTGTCAAGAATATGTTAATGGGTGTTCTTGATGTCTTCAAGCAATTTCTCCCATTTCTCTTTTAGGAGTTCTAGTGCCATGTGCTCTAGCTCTAGCCTTGCATGCATATCATAAATGATGTCTAGGATAGACATTTCTAGGGTAGCAATTAGTGCATTTTCCTATGTCACATGTTTCTGCAGTAGTGAGAGTGTCAGTAAGAGTTGTGCTTGTAGATCAATAACCTCATCTCTAAACTTGGTCTCTGTAATCTGTATGTCCTATCTCAATTTCTGAGCCTATTTGAGTTTCTCGTTATGCAATTTCATTGCCTCTTCACTATTAGTGAGACTTTGTGCACTTATCTGAAGATTAGCATCTATATGTTCTTTCTTTTCTGTATACTCCTATGTGAGTTGATCAAGTGTGCATAATTTATGTATCAAAGTAATAGCTTCTGAGATGATTGGATAAATTGTGCTCACCAATTTAGAAAGCTTTACCTTTTTCAATGCCACTTCCTGGCTTATCTTTTCTTCTAGATTGAACTCATACTTCTGTTCAAGTCTTTCTTCCATGACCTTCTCAGCATCGATGTTCAGATATGTGATTTCCTTTATGAGAACCACTAGTTGATCAAGCATTGGGGTTGTTTGATCCACATCTACATCTGGTACTATTTGTTGAAGTATACCTCTTGCTACTTCTAGTACATTTTCCTCCTTTGTGGCTTTCCTTAATTTTTATTGCATTTCTTTTCTCTCACAGAGTCTTGCATACTTGGTCAATTCAGTTGGATCCAATATCCTTGGATCACAAACTGGAATCTCAATGATTTCATCCAGAGTTACTGGATTCTTAGGCTTGCTCTTGTTCTTATTTGAGACTTGTGGGGATGTAGATTTATGAACTACCAATGCTAGTTCATTTTTCCTCTCTGAAGTGCTTGGTGAAGGATTTGTTGATGATGCTTCTTATGTTTTCTACTCAGGGTGTACCTATCAATTTTGTGAAGACGTCTCTCCATCAACCTTGGGTAAATCTACAGATTTTTCTTCTATTTTCTTTTACAGCTCATCTTTCTTTTCTTCTTCACTCTTATCTTTCTATGTGTCCTCTTCTACCTTTTTTTTCTTCTTCTTTACTTTGATCAGCAGACTTATCTTTCTGATCATCAGTTGCAGCTTGCTCTGCAGTTGTGTCCTTTGTATTATCTGTTGTATCTTTTGCTTTAGCATCACCCTTATCCTCAGGTGTGCTTGTGTCCTCTACAATAGATCCATCATTACCATATACTATATTTATTTCCTTCATTAATAAAGTCATATTTCTTTGTCTGCTAGCTTGGGCTTTATCTAGAGTGGTGTCCTGCTCGTCGGTTTGATCTTTTTGAGCAGTGACATCCTCATATTTTTGTACTTTCTCTGTAGGGTCTGGTTCTATTAATTCCATGACTCATGTGTCCTACCATGTCTCATCAACAACATTCATTTCTTTATCCTCTGATGTCTTCAATTCTTGTTTCCTTCCGTGATCCTTAAGTGTTATGAATATTAAATCATCTTTCTTCTATGAATCTTTATCACAGTCATAATTGGTGATTTCTTGAATGTCAAGATCATCCATTACCTTGTCCAAATCTATTGGCTCCATATCTTCAACATTGTCCAAATAAATGTGTTGAGGACTTGCCTTGTCTTTATCCTCCTCTCTATGAGGTGTGTCAGTGAGAAGTAACTATTCCTCACGACTTGTTGACTCTGTTGGTAGATCTAGGAGTTGTCTCCATTTTTTTTTGGTCATTTTATCCAGATCTATAAACTTATCTTCAAGCACTTTGTAAGCCCTTATCTTGGCTATGAATTTGCAGAGTGCTTCTTCATAATTTCTTTGATTTCTTCAACCTTAGATTCAGGAGGCATAAGTGTTACTAGTACCCTCTCCCTTGCTTCTCTTTCAGTTTGTAGAGCATATGACCATTGTTGAGATATTCTCTTACCCAACTCCTTGGGTATTTGGTTGAGAAATTCAGCTAGTACATATTTTTACTTAACCATTGCCCTTATTATGGCATCTTGTATCTTATTTTTTTCTTCTAGTTTGAGTGTATCCCATTGTCTGATTTTCTTGTCATATATTATGCCAGATGCAGCAATAGATTTAGCTGCCTCATCAATTGTTAGATTTTTGTAATTCTTCTTTGTCACATCAGGTTCATCATCTTTTGTGTCTTCTATGTCATCTTTTGTCCTAACCAATCTTTTTCTCCTCTTTGTAGGTGTTGTCTTCACAGTTTGTTGCTTTGTTTGTTTTGCTGGTTGCTTCCTCTTATAGGTCCTTACTTGACCTTTCTTAAGAGATGTAGTATCGGTCTTAGCAATTTGACTCCTTGTCCTCTACTTCTTTGAAGGAGGTGGAGGTGTATCCGATTCAGTTTCCTTAGAGTCTGATCTTTTCTCATCCTACCCTTCACCGATGGTACCCTATTCATCGGTTTCCTTAGTTTGTTCTTGTTCCTCCTCATTTACTGATAGAAACTTTTTAAGATTCTTGACCATATTATTTTTCTTATTGACAGTCTTCTTAATTTCTAGGCCTCCTTTTATCTTTGATCTGGCCTCTTCATAGGTTCCAAACCTTGGTTTCTTGTTGTCAATAGGCTCATTGATCAATGAATCAATAGCATTGGTTGCTTGATCTATGTTGATTTCATAATCAAGTGGGGCTAACCAAGTTGTCCTTGGTACAACCGATTTGATGTGGGTGAAATCTGTATCCACCATAAAACATATCTCATCCCTATGTTTTTCAATAAGTTGTTTAGGGATCCTTGTCCTTTCCATCATCTTTTCCCTGAATTCAAGGAAGTATGCAGTCATAAAAGATTCAAAATTATCTCCTAGTGACTTAATTAGCTCATTAATCTGTAATGTGACTAGTTTTGTAGAGTCCCATTTCACTTTTCCTACAAAAGGAAACTATTCTTGAAAGTAGAAAAAGATGCACATGATAAGTGAGACGAACTTACATGTGTTAGTCTTTGCAGACCTTATTGTGTTCATGTTCTCATCAAGTTGTTTCAATAGGATCTCACATAGATCCATCTGTATGCCCTTGGTCACTATCTTGTAAGCTATTCTTACTGATGTTGTTGATATTTTGTTCAGCCTGCTTGCCTGAAATATCTTGTAACCAATCACACATGCACCAAATCTTAGTTCTTAGTGATGGTGTTCACTTTGAGACCTCTGTTATCCCATTTAGCTTTTGTAAGCTTTTCTAATTTTGGCTTGGAAGGATGCTTATGTGCCTTAGGTTTGTAAGTTATTGGGTATCTAGTGATAGTGTGAAGGACATCCTTAGTGATTTGTTTGGGTTGATCCAACCACAACTTCTGGTCATGCAATCTACTAAGTACCAACCTAATCTAGTCAGTCTTGAAGTCCCTTGGGAGATATAGGGCATTGGTTATCCCTCTAACCTCTAAGTGTTTGTGCTCTTCCTTCAAGTTGCCTTCTGCATCAAAAAGATTCTTGTAAGCTTCATCCATCTCCAGATCACTGATTTCAAAAATCTTACAGTGAATATAGGACCTTACGTCCTCTATTAGCAAAACCCTAGGTGGAATCTTAGAAAATGTGCCAATTTCATTAGGTTGTGATGCAATCTCCAAGCATATCTTGTATTTGGGTTCTATACAGGTGTTATTCTTGATTAACCTAACCACATTCTTCTTATCTCTCTTGATCTTAGCGGTTCTTAAAGTGGTTGCCATCATTTTTCAACTTTTAGGGCTTTCTTGAGAAATAATGATAGAGATCTTTCGATGCCCTCGGTACTTACTTCGATCTGTGATAATGGTGAATGATATATTTTTTGTGTGCTTGGATCGAGTTGAGGTCACTCTATTGAATGCTCTTCAATCGCTCTATTTTTGTCTCTGCTTTCTCTTGAAATTGCTGATGCAAAATGAAGTGCTTCTATCGACTATTTATAGACTCTTTGCCCTAAGTATTTGTCATAAATGCTCAATGACTCATCGGTACATGAAGATGGAGTTCATCAGGAAGACTTTAAAAAACATTTTTAGTGTTGTTAGGATGCTCGGGATGGCTGTTAAGAATTTTTCTTTTACCGACGGATATCGATATTCTGTCATGACAACTTTGTAACTATGCTTCCTTACCGACAGGTGTCAGGTTAAATTGGTAACTTAACCATTTTATGTGTTGACCGAGAATTTCCGGTAAGTGTAAATAGCTCATCCTTTATATTCACCGATGATTTTCAGTATGTGTATACCGATGGGGTTGTTTTCTCATAATTGAAACAAGTAACATAATATGCATCTTTATTTATATAGATTTTGACTATCTATTAATTATATAATGGAACTGATGCAAAATATGACTTGGTGTTGTGCAGTTCCATACTTACTTGTTCAGCTTAAGTGGGGGTGGTGATGTCACTAAATCCATTGGATGGAGTGTCATCATTTACATTTCTTGGTCTAGCTTCATCATTTCTTGAATCTTTTCTCCACATTTTGTCTCTAGCCCTCCGGATATCTTCAATGGTATTTCCATTGTGATATGTGCTTGTCTTTGTCATTCAGTCTTTGCAATCTTTATTGAGATGACCAACTTTGTGACAGTGTAAGCATGTCATTCCGGGGTTTGACCAGCCTCTAGACCTTTTGGTCCATGCCCTCATGTAGTTTGCAGAAATGTGACCATATCTACCACATGTTGTACAGTTTGTCCACATATTGTTGTCCCATACATATTGATTACCAATTCTCTTTGGTTGATAGGGAGTTTCTTGACATTTAGGCTTCCATGTTTGCCTTTTCTTTTTCCAGCATTCATTAGTTGTGTGCCCATTCATCTTGCATGTAGGATATTATTTTTCCATGTAGGTTTCCTTCTTGGGTTGATCCATCTTAGACTTACATTCATATGATTTATGTCCTTTCTTGTTACATTTATAACAGAATCCAATGAATGAAGATGTAGATTTAGGAATATCTTTCATTTTGCCTCCGCATATATTTGATGTGTGGCCTTGCTTTCCACAGTGCTTGCATGTCATCTTTCTTGGTCTTGGATTTTCATAGACATTCTTTGGATTGGCTTGATTTGATGATTCTCCATTTTTGGTAAAGCCTAGACCGTTGTTGTTGTTGACTCTTTGTTGTCCTTCAAGAAAGTCATCCATGCTTTTATTTCTCTCTTCAGCCTTTCTGATAACTTCATTATGTTGTTTCTAAATTCTAACCTCATGATTTAGTTTTTCATTCTCTTCTCTTAGTTCACCGATAGCCTTTACTATTTCAATGAGTTCTATATTCATTCTTTTTGCTTCTTGACTCATTAGGATAATCTTATTTGTAATCTCATGGTGATGCTCAGCATGTCTTTGAATTTCTAACTCATTTTCTTGTATTTTCTCTGTAATCTTCCTTCTGTCATCAATAGCAAGTGTTCTTTCTATTTAAGCTTGTCTAGTAGAACTCATTACATCAATAATTCTTACCATCTAACTCTCTTGACCAAATTTCAGCATCTTTATTTGCTATGTCAGATGTTGATTGATCTTTTTTTAATTTTTTATGTTCTCTTCTAATGTATATGATGCATTACTTATGTTTGAACCTGAAGATTCAAAGAAATCTGGAATCTCTTCTTCTTGATAATATTTTTCATTACTCTAGGTTTTCATACCTTTCCTCTCATCCAGCAGCTCTCTCATCTTGATTCTCGCTTCTTTATACTGTTCATAGAAAATCTGTATCTCAAGATTTTTATTCTCAATATTCTTATCAAGTTTGTACTTCTCCATTGTATGATCTTTTCTCTTAATCCTTTAAGATTTTCAAAGAAGAGACTTAGCTCTGATACCAATTGTTGGGATTAATGGGAAGTAGTACTAAGAGGCGAGGGGTTAATCAATACCTCTAAAACTTTTAACTCTTTTCACCATTCATCATTAGTAATCATTCTTTACTGTATTATTGACCATTACTATTGTTCTTTCTTATGCATGTAACATTAATTCATAATCTTTAATTGTTTACAACATTCATAGAAACATTCATGAAAGTAATAAACACATAACACAAGATATGATATCGCAGAAAACTCCTGTTAGGAAGTAAAAACTATGGTGGAGATGGCACAAAACTTCACTATCTGCAGAATGGAAGGGAGATGGTAAAGGCTTACAATTGATCACTTATGATGATCTACCATGTTAGGAGTATTAAAGTGGAGACCTGTTAAGATCTACACTGTTAAGAGCTTTAGCAACACTAATTTAAGTGTGCACTCGATTAAGAGATTTACAATAGGACTGTTAGGTCCACCTTTCTTGAAAGGATTTCTTAAGTGTACTACTCTTGTTAGAATGAGTACATATGTTTGACCTGACTGTATGCAATCTACAATTGTTGATCACAAATCCATTAAAGCTCTCATAATAAGATTATAACCTTAAGTGACTAGAAGTATTTTCAAATCCCTAAGTCCACAGTCTCTATGAATAGATAAACAAAGCCACACATAAGGTAGCAATAAATTTCAAGGAAACATAAGGATAGATACACAATGATAAGGCATATTAATGCCATACTTTAGAATCCCTAGGAAAGATTTTACTAGGATCTTTACCTTGTTTTCATCATACTTTTCTAGATACTTTTACTTATATTTTCTATTATGTGGCATGCTGTCACCAAACCTATTTTGTGGTTATAAACACTTAAATACGCTACTCTTCGATGAAAATGCTAGATTACTTATTTTGGAATTATGGGTATGTCTCTTTGAAATGAATTAGTTGTTTAAACATGAATGATGTATGTGTATCTTGATGTTTTTTATCATAAATGTCTCTATGAGCTAGAGTGCAATGCACCGAATTAGCAACTGTTACCTTAACCAGGTAAAAACGTGCCCATGTGCTGGATGCTTGACCCGATCTTACAGCAGGTGCACATGGAGAAAACCTCAGGCACAACGCAGATGGATTTGGGATGATCAAGGTGGCAGAAGATGACAAAGGACCCAGGCATAATAATAAATTCTTGGAGGAAATCTAGGGAAGAGTGGGAAGTTGGATTTGTTGTTAAAAGCATTTCTTTCCTCTTTCATGGATCTATTCAGTCTCCAATTTTATAGTTTTATTTCATGTTTAATAGGGTTGTAATAAAAGCTCTGCCTATCTTCATGGCATGACTAGATAGAATTGATATGTTTTTCCTTCTTTAAATAAAGTCTCGCTCCTGCATGAGAAAAAGGGTGTTATTAGTATAGTTTACATTCTCTTGTTTTACAGTTGGAAATTTGTAACACATTTTTTATCAATAGCGAATGAAGTTTTAAATCTAAAATTTAGTTTAATTGAGTTTGGATACTCACTCAAGGGGTCCCACTTGGTGAGGAATCCATGTTAGCTAGATAAGATCATTTTCATGTAGTTTAATTTTCTTGCATCTCAGTTCTTTAATTGTAGTGTTCACATAGTTCCTGCAGCTAAAGCCGCAGGATAGTCCAGCACTTCATGTAGCCAAAGAGGTAGAACTATTGAAGCATTATGATTATGTTTCCTAGTCTTTTCAAGTTGTATTATTCCTTCAATCACTTTCACTTTTGCATTTCCTTTCCAGTATTCTTTCCAGCTATAGAATAGTTTCCTTTCAAAGCAATTTGTTTCCTGCAACTATAGAATAATGTCCTTCCAAAAGAAATTTGTTTCCTATAGCCATAGCGTGGTCTGAGTATGAATCCTTGGTGCATATACTTTTCTGACCTGTTTCATGTAACACATCCTTGGGTTGATAAATTAAATGAGTTTCCATAAAGGAGGATAGTTTCTTAGTTGGATGTGCAATCCCTGAGTTATAGTACTTAGCTAGTATTTGATACCTTAATAGAACCGATAATTTTTCACGTCGCTACCAGGGACGGTGTCGAGCCAAGTTATTTTACTCATCCATTTGTAGATTTCAATTCAAGAATGTACATTCTTTTTAAATAGGGTTTTCTATCAAAAATTATTTCACTCCACCTTCGCAATATTTCATTTGTCTGTATGCATAGAAGAAGAAGAGAGGCTCTAGGAAGGTACTTACCAAACTACCCCAATAACCATTTAGGAGATATCTTTGCATCAGGAAAAGGAGAAGAGGAGGGTCAGTTCGTGGATGCAATTGTAAACCTTCCTATATCAGCATCATCATCATCATCTTCCAAAGGAGATCCCCTAAACTTTCACCTTCTAGAAGGTCAGCTTGAGTTTAATCCATTTGCAGAAGCCTTAGCCAACCTCAGACTCCAATACCCAGATAATCAAGAATAAAATCCACTACCTCTAGTCATTTATTAGCTACAAGGCCTCCCTCAGCATCCGCCCAGGATGGAAAACCCCCCTACCTTTCCAGTTCCCATTCATGATCAGCGTGATAACCACAACCTCAAGAATATTCCCTCTTTAGTGCTTCCCAAATTTTATGGCCTAGTGACGGAAGATCTAGATACCTTTCTCTTTGAGTTTTACATCCTTTGTCATAGTTACGACTACACCACAGCTGCCCATAGGCTCAAATTGTTTCCTACAACTCTTGAAGAGTCTACATTAAGATGGTTTATGGGCTTAGGTTAGGATGTTGTTCATGATTGGGATGAAATGAAGGTAACGTTCTTGGAAAAGTATAAATAATATTGTAGAGGAAATGATATGAGAGGGGATGACATCTTCAAGATGACCGAGAAGGAGGATGAAAGTCTAGAGGATTACGTGTCAAGATTCTTGTTTAGCCTGTAGAAAAATACTCATCACCAACTTAATGAGGAGTTTCAAAAACTTCTCTTTTTACAGGGTATAAATGAAGGATGAACTGAGGCCTTGGATCTTATGGCTAGAGGGGATATCACCCAATCCACATGGGGTGATATTTAATAATACTTCCTCAATTACTCATGAGCTGCGGAAAATAAGGACAGAGGATACAGAGCCACAGCAGGCAAAACTATTGGCACTAGAGCCTCACAAACAGAAATCACACATTTGTTGTCTGACTTCAAGAAGGACATTATAAATAACATGGCCACCCAATTGGATACAATGCAAGTAAAGAAGAAGCATGAAGAGGCCAAAGCTATTCTAACAGAATTTTGTCCACATTGTAGACAAAAGAATAGAGATTGTCATTCCAAGTTGGTTGCCAACATGGAGACTGCACATCTACCCACTGTTTACAAGCTAATTGAAGGAGATGATTAGAAAGTATTTTTCATTGCACAATGAAGACCATGGGCTCAAAGATAAGGTATGCCTCAGGACCCACTTACTTTCAATGGTCCATTTTATAGTAATCAATGGCAACAACCTATGAATAATCAATACCCTCCTTGGAATAATCCTCAACCTCGGTTGCAACCTTATCCAAGTCCTCACTAGAAACCACCCCAAGGTAATTGGAAAAAAACCCAAGGGAATTGGAAACCTCCACAAGGTAATTGGCAATAAAAACCTCAGTGGCAGGCAGGTCAGCAATGGCCAAACCAGTAGCAGGGACTCCTACAACCACCACAGTAGCCACAACAACAAGCACTTTTTTCACCTCCTGCAGCCACTACAGCACCTCCTAAGCCTACTCAACTCCCTGCCCAACCTTAGCCAAATCCTAACAATAGATCGCTAACACCTCAGCAAAATGTCTATTCAGTTGATCCGAACGAGTACCCTGCCTACACAATCAATGACATTCATTATGGTCAGGCATTACTCTACCCACACCTCCTATTATAACAGAAGTGACTCCAGTCAAACCCCTACCTCCAACTACTCAAGATTCTACTCCAGTAAGCCCGGTGGTGTTACCGAAAAAATTCCACCCAGCTCCACCTCACTTTCCACAAAGGTTGTAGGATGATCACTCTAAACATAAAGAAGATGCAACCTTTGACATCCTCAACCAATTAAAGAACATCAATGTTCAAATTACGCTTTTTCAAGAAATCAAGAATGTCCCCACATATGGGAAGGCTATAAAGGAAGCTTGCTTTAAAAATCCTAGTCGTAAGCGGAAGGACCCCCAGACAGTCCATGTCTTGGGTAAACTTGCTAATATCATGCTTGACAAACTAGTGGTCCCCAAGTATTCTGATCTAGGTAGCCCAGTTGTCAAAGTAACCATCAATGGGATAGCCATTAAAAACACTTTAATAGACTTAGAGGCTGCCATAAATTTCATGAAAAAGGATATCATATAGAAAATCCACATCACCACCCTCTGGGAAACACCCACTATCCTGCAGCTCACAGATAGTTCTATAGTCAAACCCGACGGGGTAGTGGAGGATATAATTGTTGAACTTGAAACCCGCTCTTACTCTGTAGACTTTATGATCCTCTCACATAAAGCCACATTAGGGGGTTATCCCATCATTCTTGGCCAACCTTGGATGGCAAATGTTTATGCCTTTATAGGGTTTCATTTAGGTGGTATGACCATATCTAATGGTCATCATACTAAGACATTAGCCTTATACCCACCAGCACAACCACAAGTAGATTTAGCCTCGCCAATTTGGCTTGACATTGGGGAGGAAACTGAGGTAGTCAGTTTAGTAGCCCAAATTATGATGTTAGATAGGGATCCTATCCTGTATCTATAGGAGGAGGACACCGTAATCACCAACATTCTACAAAACTAGTATGGTCCACATTCAGAATCCATTAACTGTCTCAGCCCCCATAACTGTTCCCTGTAAGATTTGTATCATGATTATGCCTTACCTCCCTCTCATGTAGCCGAGCACCTCTACCACCAACTACTTTTCCATGAGGCCCAAGCACCTCCATTACCGGATGCATCTACGGTAGAACTCACAAAAAAGTTGGAATTTTCCCCTGATTGTTGCTTATATATAAATAGCCAACTTACAAACCAACAACAGACATCTTTGACCAACCTGCTAAAAAACCATACCATGGCCTTTGCCTGGGATTATTTGGACATGAACGGTTTGGACCCTAAACTTTGTACCCACCAGATCTTCCTAAAAGAAGACAAACATCCTGTCAGACAATTTCAGAGGCGTATAAACCCTGTATTATGGGAAATAGTCAAAATAGAGTTGTAAAAAATACTCAACGCCAGTTTCATCTATCCCATTTTTGACAGTCAATGGGTATCACCTTTAGTCATTATCCCAAAAAAGGAGGAAAGTGGCAAGTATGTGTCAACTATAGTGAACTTAAAAATTCCACCAAGAAGGACCATTTTCCCCTACCGTTTATAGACCAAGTTCTCGATTCCTTAGCAGGAAAATGTTACTTTTCTTTCCTGGACGGATATAGTGGCTACAACCAGATTAGGATCCTTCCTGAAGATCAGGAGAAAACAACATCCACTTGCCTTTGGGGAACGTTTTCCTACTCTATCCTTCCTTTTGGCCTCTGTAATTCTCTAGTTGCATTTCAGCGAGCGTTCATCAGCATTTTTGCTGACATTTCCCATGATTGCATGGAAATATACATGGACGACTTCACAACTTATGGGGAAACCTATGAGGAAGGCTTGGTCAATTTGGGCAAAGTCCTTACCAGATGTGAGGAGCATAATTTGTCCCTCAATAGTGAGAAACACTTCATGATGATGCAGGAAGGTGTTGTGTTGGGTTATTACATCTCTGCTAAGGGAATCCAAGTGAATCTAGCAAAAATTGAAGTCATCATGAACCTACCTACTCCCGCCAAACAAAAGGATGTTCGCAGATTTTTAGGGCATGCTGGTTATTATAGGTGGTTCATTAAGGGTTTCATAAAATTAGCAGGGCCCATGTACTCCCTTCTCATGAAGGATTTAGATTTTTTTTGGACAGCATCTTATGAAGAATCCTTCCTATAGTTAAAGGTTGTACTTACTCAGGCACTAGTTCTCAGAGGACCTAATTGGGCATTACTGTTCCACATACACACAGATGCCTTTGACCATGTTGTAGGCAATGTCCTCAAATAGAAGGATGGACCAGTATAACATGCCATCTACTTTATAAGAAATAATTTACAGGGCACAGAGTTGAACTACATAGTCACTAAAAAAGAACTTCTGGTTGTGATTTATGCACTGAACAAGATTCACTACTACATAACCGGTTACCCAATATTTGTGCATACTGATCGTGCAACCATCATGTATTTTGTAAACAAGATTTCTATCATAGGTAGGCTTTCAAGATGGCTCATGTTTCTACAAGAGTTCAACATCATGATAATGGATAAACCAAGCAAAACAAATGTAGTGGCTGATTTCCTCTCCAGATTACAGAATGATGATGACCCACATGTCATCGATGATAGTTTTCCAAATGACCACCTATTTTCTATTTCCACATATACCCCCTAGTATGCCAACATAGCCAACTATCTGGTTGCTTAAAAGGTACCACCACATTTTTCTGCCAAGGAGAAGAGGTTGCTAATTGAGAAGACTTTCAAATTTTATTGGCTGGCCGACTGTCTCTTCTACACCAGACCCAATCAGATCTTAAGATGGTGATTCATCAGGATGAGACATATGATATTCTTCATGTATACCATGATGAACCCTATGGTGGCCATTTTGTGGCCAAGCGGATAGCCATGAAGATACTCAATACTAGCTATTACTATCCAACTCTATATAAGGATTCTGCTAATTACACCCACAAGTGTGATAGATGCCAGAAGATGGGACGACCCACCAAATTGGATGAAATGCCTTTGTTTCCTTAGGTAATATTCACTCCATTTGATAAATGGGGCATTGATTTTTTGCAACCAATTCATCCCCCATCAAATGAAAACTCTTACATTTTGGTTTGTACTAACTATGTCACTAAATGGGTGGAAGTGCGGGCTATGAAGCATGCAAGGGATAACAAGGTTGCACAATTTTTATATGAGAAAATATTTACCAAGTATGGTGTTCCATGGGAAATGGTCATAGATTAGGGAGCTCAGTTCACTTATAATCCTATCACTTCCCTTATGGAGGAATACAACATTCACCATAGGAAGTCTAGTCCATATAATCCATAGGCAAATGGTCAAGCTGAGATCACCAACAAGGAGATTGAGGCCATTTTGACTAAGACAGTTCAGTTGCACAAAATAGATTGGAGTAGTAGATTATAGGAAGTAGTATGTGCCTATTGCATCACATGGAAAACACCTACTGGATTTACACCTTTTGATTTGGTGTATGGAAAGACTGTTGTAATGCGCATATAATTTGAGCATAAAACTTTAAGAACAACATTACAGCTCAACTTGAATCTTCCTGTAGCTCAGCAAGATAGGCTCCTGTAACTTAACTATCTGGATGAAATCAGAAAGGAAGCTTTATAGAAGATAGATTTGGTTCATCTTCAACGAAATAAATTGCATGACTCACATATATGAAATAAACAATTTGTTACTGGTGACTAGGAACTTCTATATGACTACCTGTTTCAACAGAATCAAGGTAAGCTTACAAATCGTTGGCTTGGTCCTTATGAGGTTGACAAAGATTTTGCTAATGGTTCAGTCCAATTATCTACAATTGACCATGTCTACTTCAAGTTATTGGTCAATGGTCACAGATTCCATCTGTATCATAAGCCAACCACTAAAGCAGAGTTCCTGTGGCAATTTTATTTTCATCCTGCCCTAGCCAATACTCTTGCAGCAGATGGACCTCCTCTAGCTAAAGACCCTCCTACAGATGAAACTTTTGCATTTGATGGACCTCCTCCATCTAAAGACTTTCCTGCAGCCAATTAGGGTGAATTTTTGCTCCGGATGTCTCTTTGACTTCACTCAAAAACCATCATAATAAATTTTTTGTTTCCCACAAAAATCTCTCCTTTTGTAATAAAGTCACCATCACATCACATTCCATTAACCTTTTCTACCACTTTCACTTATGCATTCCATCATTATTATTCCACTCATTACTTTTCGCTCTACACACGTCATTCGATATTTCTATATTTCAGCATTTATTCATGATTACTCTCTAGGTATGCCTTCATTTATTGTTTGCAATGATTTCATTTCATTTGACATTATTATATATTCCATTGTAATTAATATTGGTACTTCATCCGAGTGTTGATGTACTTTATAACCACACATGTGAGGACACTTGTCATAATTTTTGTGGGGGGGTAGTTTTTAACTCATGTTTTTCCATAATAACCTTTGCTTAAGCCATGTTGCTCAATCATTTTGCAATTGATTGATGTGACAACCCCACATACGAAATTCTTTGCTAAGTTTTTACATTTTTAAGTTTTCAAAAATGCAGTTCGTATTTCCAGCTCTGGTTTTTCAAAATTTTCCTCTACTATAATCCCCAGAACACCACACCAAGCATTTATCTAGCATTATTCAGCCTTACAATTAGGTGGAATATAGGATGGTACCAAAGGATAGAATTTTTTTTGAAACTACAGAGAACAAAATTTTGAAACAGTCATTTTTAGTTGCGAAGGAAGTTCAGTGAGTTGATTATTTGGGCTACAGAGTTTTTCAGTAACAATGGGAGGGCCTCCAATACGCCATGAGCCTGGGGATCACTTGTCTTTGTTATAAGATTAGGAGAGTGTCCAAATATTTAACCACGTGGGCTGGCTTACATATTTTATCTGGCTCTGTGGTCATGATGAAGATGTGACAATTGAATTCTTGCACACTTACAACAATGGGGTTGCCTATGTAAACAGATTAAGGGTGGAAGCTTCAAAAGCACAGATTACAGAGGTTTTAGGACTTCTTTCTACGAGTGATTTTTTTCTGAATGAACATGATGCACGAGTAGCCAAGGCTGATTTTTCCTTCCCATAGACGCTGCATTGGAGACTAGTAAGCAGGGAGAAAAGAGAACATCCCTTCCAAAAGATTACTCTTGATTGGCTATCTATGTGATAAGGTACATTACTTGTGAAGGGTGATTTTCATACTTGCATGTTGTGCATTTCGAACTGTTGAGTCATTTGCGGCATGGTCATCCTTTCAATGTCCTAAACTTCCTGTATTCTTTGTTAAAATTGAGTTCAGAATAATTTAGGAAGGGGAAATTGAATGCAGCTTCTCACCATGGGTTGATAAAACTCCTGGTAGAGAGATTTTTACGGGATAATTCTCCTATGACATGGGAGGATTTTATAATTTCACCCCATGTATAGCTACGAGGGGAAGGGCCACAACCTAGATTACAAGAAACACAAGAAAATGCCCCTGATGAGGATGCACCTGATGAGGATGAAACCATTATTCCAGAGACTTTGCAAAAAATTCCCTCTTCTTCAAGGGATAAAATAGAGCAAAACACTTCTAGTAAGCCAAACCCTAGCTCAAGGGGTAGTAAAACTAAGGGTTCTTTAGATTTGCAAACCCCAGAAGCAAAACAAAGTGACCAGAAGAAAGAGAAGGGCAAGGAAAAGATATCTGCAAATGCTGGGGAAGAAATTCCTATTTTATCATAAAACCTTGTTTCTCCTACAACCATACCTCGAAAGAAACAATGGACATCACAAAATTTCTCTGTCGTATCTATGGAGAATCCTCCATGATGAAGTGTTCAGTTGAACATACCACATGTAGACAAAGAAGACTCACCTTAAATTAATGGTTCATCTCCTAAAGATCCAATTGAGGAATCTTAAAATGAATAACCACAAGCAGGGAGCCCATGTATAGAATGTTCAGACATCATGGAAATAGATCATGCAGCCGAGGCAATGGACATAGAAATAGTGAATATGGAAACAACATGTATGGAGATAGGAAACACAGAAATAGTAGATATGCCTTCTTTGCAGCAAGAATTTGATCAAGGGAAAGATGCCCTAGTTCTAACCCTGGATGAATTACCCATTGATGGGTCTGACACAGTCACAACAGCAAAGTAGGTCACTCCAGCCATTTCAATTAAAATAGAGTTAGGTAACACTTCACTCCATTTCCATTGACTATTTTAATCAAATGCAATATGAAAATTCAATGTGGGAGACAGAAAAGGATAGGTTAAAAAGGGAAATAGGCAGGAAACAGCAAGAGGTACAACTGCTACAGAGAAAGTTAGATTTGGTTACAAATCTAATTTTTCAATTAATAGAATGCAGACCACCTCCTAGGGTCTATGCTTTTTGTTTGAAAGAAAAAATTCTCATGTATAAATTGATGAGGATCCTTCAGGATCTATACACAAGCATAGACTCGCCACAAGAGTTTGTTGTTGCATATGAATAGTCACTAGATTGTGTTCAAAATTTTCTCTATGAACTCTACTTGCATAATTATGTTGTCACTTTTGATACTAATTGGAATCCTTTTCTATTTGTTGGATATATCCACTTATCCCTTTTACTCTCTTGGTCCAATAATGAGATTAACTATGAAGAACAATTAAGGAAATACATGGGAGTTGAACAAACTATCACATTTCCCTTACGCCCAGAAAGTGGCAGTCCCCGTAGGTTGTATTGTGATTGGATGGAGATAGTATATGGAATGAAAGACTCTACCCATAGTAAGAGGATACTAAATGATAGGGAAGAGATATTTGCAGAATTTGAGCGACTATCCTTATCAGATGGAAATAGAGTAGAAGAGGGATTAAGGCAGATATGGGAAAGATTACCATTTTCATTAAAGAAGGTTGAACCTCATAGCCTTATCAACTTAAGAGCTGCAATGCAGAGAGTTCAATGGTACATACGCCTGGGTAGGCATCCTCAGCCTGAGAGGTGGTTTCCACTTTCCTTCCAACCCCCTCTTCTCCTGTGGCCACTATATAGCTGTATTGACAATGAAGTAGATGAACAACTAGAAATGAGTAGATGACTTAAAATGGAGTGCATGAATGGTTATTACTAGTGTGTAGGCACCTCCATGACCGGTGAGACATAGGAAAGAGATCTTCAAGTACTTGCAAAGATCAAGAATCTTTCAGTGCCTAAGGATAGGCATTAATCTTCATAAGGTGCAAAAATGATAAGGCATATTAATGCCATACTTTAGAAGCCCTAGGAAATCTTTTACTAGGATCTTTTCCTTGTTTTCATCATACTTTTCTAGATACTTTTACTTATATTTTATATTATGTGGCATGCTGACACCAAACCTATTTTGTGGTTACAAACACTTAAATATGCTACTCTTGGATGGAAATGCTAGATTACTTATTTTGGAATTATGGGTATGTCTCTTTGAAATGAATTAGTTGTTTAAACATGAATGTTGTATGTGTATCTTGATGTATGTTATCATAAATATCTCTAACATCTGGAGTGCAGCGCACCAAATTAGCAATTGTTACCTTGACCAGGTAAAAACGCACCCATGTGGTGGATGCTCGACCTGGTCTTACAATAGGTGCACACGAAGAAAGCCTCATGCACAACACAGATGGATTTGGGATGATCAAGGTGGCAATAGACAAGTAATGACCCAGGCATCATAATAAATTCTTTGAGGAAATCTAGGGAAGAGTGGGAAGTTGGATTTGTTGTCAAAAGTGTTTCTTTTCTCTTTCATGGATCTATTCAGTCTCCAGTTTTATAGTTTTCTTTCATGTTTAATAGGGTTGTAATAAAATCCCCACCTATCTTCATGGCATGACTAGATAGTTGTTAGATGTTTTTCCTTCTTTAAATAAAGTCTCCCTCCCACATGAGAAGAAGGGCATTATTAGTATAGTTTACATTCTATTGTTTTGCAGTTGGAAATTTGTAACACATTTTTTATCAATAGCGAATGAATTTTTAAATCTACAATTCAATTTTGAGTTTGGATACTCACTCAAGGGGTCCCACTTGGTGAGGAATCCCTGTTAGCTAGACAAGATCATTTTCATGTAGTTTAATTTTCCTGCATCTCAGTTTTGTAATTCTAGTGTTCACACAGTTCCTACAGCCAAAGCCGCGGGATAGTCCAGCACTTCCTGCAGCCAAAGAGGTAGAACTGTTGAAGCATTATGATTATGTTTCCCAGTATTTTCAAGTTTTAGTATTCCTTCAAGTGCTTTCACTTCTTCATTTCCTTTCCATCATTCTTTCCAGCTATAAAATAGTTTCCTTTCAAAGCAATTTGTTTCCTGCAGCTATAGAATAGTTTCCTTCTAAAAGAAATTTGTTTCCTGTAGCCATAGCATGGTATGAGTATGAATCCTTGGTGCATATACTTTTCTAACCTATTTCAAGTAACATGTCCTTGGGTTGATAAATTAAATGAGTTTCTATAAAGGAGGATAGTTGCTCGGTCAGATGTCCAATCCCTGAGTTATGGTACTTACCTAGTATTTGATACCTTAATAGAACCTATCACACATTTTGGAACCCTTGAGTCATGGAACTTACCAGTGAAAGGCAAGTGTGTCCTAGAATTGAGAGATCTCCTCCACAGGACCCACGATAACAACTTCAAATCCTAGGTGCCACCAGCAAGCAAATGAAAAATTCTAGAAAGTTCAAATGCCAAGTGAAATAATGAAATTGTTTTTAGGGTTAGGAAACCCTTTTTTTATGTGGAGAACTTTTTTATTGCATAAACTTGATTGAATAAAGCCGCGGAGATATTTTGAAGACTTGGGGAATTTCGATATAGCATTATACATTATACTAAATTTATATCTATAGTTTCCTAATATTATTTAATGGATATAAATTAAGTATAAAATATAAAGGTTTATTTAATTTGTTATTGATTATTTTATTTTAAGATATTTAATATTTATTAAATATATTTTATATTTGTTAAATATTAAATATATTAGAATAAAATAATTAATAATAAATAAAAATTAGGAGGGTGTTTATGTTTTCCAGCACTCCATGACAGTTTTTGGGCAGTTCTGGGTAGTCTTGAGATGAGTTTGAGTTAATTTATAGTTACCGTTAATTGGAGGGCTTGTTTTATGTAGTGACAATTCAGTTACACTTAGTTAGGCTCCTCTTTTTCATGGATTTTTCCTTGTATCCAACCCCATTGGTTCTGCATGATTTTGAGATAATTTTGCGATGATTTGACTTGATTTTGAGTGCCACTTGGGTTGTACATCAATTGAGAGGAGTGCTTAGGTGGTCAATTGCATGTCATTGCTTGTTTGACCCCTTTTTTTTGTTTGTTCATGCATTCGACTCTTTATGGCTTATGGGTCTATATCTTGCATATGGAGCTGATATTTTAGGGACTTCATTCTTTTTGCCATTTTTTGTAAAATTAAGCATCATTGTATTGGAGCATTTTGGTACATATTTGAGATATTTATATACAGAGACTGTGTTCCTTCCACTTATTTTTTTGTGTTCATCCTTGATTGTGAGTTATTGAATTCAAGTAGTGTGTTATAACCTTTATTGGATCAATTTTCCTTCAAATATGATAGAGAATATGATAACTTAGGGTGCAGATTTATGAATCTGTTTAAATTCACTATTCAAACTATGGAAACATAAGTGTTTTCCACTTTTTTTATTGATTCAAAGGTGTTTCATAGTCATTTTTACAAGGTTTTTCTTAAGTATGGTGTCTTAAATGTTTTGGTGGAAAATATCTTGGGATCTTGTGGCAAGTTATCATTGGTGCATCACCAGTTAATCTAGCATTTTATTTACACAAGCATATCCTTTTAACCCTTTTCTAGTCAAAATTAGTTTTAGGTGATCACAAGGAGGAAGCTAGCCTATGATCCAAAGATTCATTCTCATTTCCACCAGTGAGAATGTTTCCATATTCCAACAGGATTGCAAGGTTTTAAACTTTGCAGTGTGGGTGCAATCCTAATTGACAACAATTTTTGTCACGCCTAGTGGGACTTGAATTGTTCCACAAGTAGGTTCATTACATAATAATTGTTGTTTTTTGGGTGTCAACATTAGTTTGCAGCCTTAAGGAAGGCATTTTATCAACACCTGGAAACTCTTATTTTTCTAATTTTTAACAGATTAGTATCATATGAGAAAGGTCCAAACCAGATCCAGCAGAGATAGATTTGAGTATCAAGAGACTCCACCTAACAGAAGAGGGGGTAGAACCATAAGTAGATATTTTAGAGCTCAAATAAATTCTGGAAGATTTTTTCTTCAAACTATATATCCTGAGGTTACAACATTTGACAATCCTCTTTTTTCTATTTTTGAGAGCTAATTAGAAGATCAAGCTCGTACACATACATCATTTATAGGAAGTTCCTCAGATCCAAGTACATCAAATCAGGATCTACCACCTATTTTTAAACAACTAGAGGAGGGAGAACCTCTACCATCATAATACAACTAGTATCTCGGGTGATTCTTGTTGTTATACCTTAATTTATACAAACTATACCTATGATGTCTCATCTAGCACCACCTAGGAATTAGCCATTTGTGCTTTTCAACCAAGGAATTTTGTTAAACATTGCACAACATCATGATATGCTAGCTACATCTTTGAAGAGTTTACCCTATTTCATGGGAGAGGTTCATACCACACCAATTGAACATATCAGAGATGTGGCATCTCTATGTGGGTTAGACCATGTTAATGAACAATATCTAGTAGTCAAATTTCTTGCAGCATCATTTAAAGGGAAATCTCTTGCATGGTTTATAAGATTACCAGTTAATTCAATTTGAACTTGAGATCAATTAGGTACTATTTTGTGCACACATTTTGAAGATAAATCAGATCATCTTTCTTGAGTTGAGCAATTAACCACCATAAAAAGAACACCTCATGAGTACACGACTAATTTTTATCACCGTTTTGAGAAGACATGGGATAGAATCCCACCTTCAATAAAGTCATCAAATTATTATAAATTCTTGTGTTATTTAAGGTCATTTAACATTGATATTTTAGTACATATCAAGTCTATAGGTGGATTTACATTACCAGAGGCTTATGAGATAGAAATCCGAGATGAGAACAGTCTAAATCAAGTGGGTAAGATATCTCCAAGACCCCCAATGCCTTTTTTTTCTAATATTCAATCAATTACAATAGTAGTACCACATGTGGTGGTTGTTGTACCATCTTTTCCACCTTTTAACAACCAAGTAGCAACTCATGAGAATGCAAGTACAACCTCTTCTCACAAAATGAAGGACATAAAAGATCAAAATGAAAGGCTCATGAAAACCCTACAGAACTTGGGAAATGAGGTATTCAATCTAAATAAATGGAATGAAAATGTGAATAGGCCTTATCAGGTCCCGTTTCAGGAAAATAGGCTTGCCTATCAAGATGATTACTAGGGTCCAAGAAGGAATTTTGGTTACAATCAAAGGGTTGGACAACCATACAATCCAAACATACCTAGCACTTCAAGAGAGATTTTTCTTGTACCAAACAACATGATAAATTATTATGAGTGGTGCTACCCATGTAACCAACCTCATAACTAGACCACCTTCCCAAATGGAATTCATAACCAAGCTCTAATGGTATAAAATAGTGCAATTGGATAGAAAATTACAACTCAAGAAGGAGCTAAACAATAGGGTTCTCAGCTAGATCTGAATGTACCAGATGTTTCTTTAATGAATTTTCAAAGTGAGGATTTCTTTGGTGCAAATTTTACACAAAATCAATATTATGTTCCTATTTTAGTGAACACAATATCAAAGAGTAAAGTTGTTGCTTCATACTAGCAAGCTGGAAAAGAAAAAAAATGAGAAAATTCTAAGATCAAGCTAGTACCAGTAAGAGATGGAAACCTATTACTTTACAGGCCCAAGGTGTAAAAATTCTACCAAGAGGACAGCCATTGCCTGCTAGTGAACAACAGAAGGCTCATAATACAACGTCACAAGGATAGAAAGATGTTGTTGCTGATAAAATACAACAAAAGGTTAGCTTTCCCAATTTCAATATTGTTGAGTATATGAAGAAATCTATTGTAAGCATTTCATTATTAGATGCATCGTAGTTACCAGGTCAATTAGAGAGTATGAGAGAGGCATTAGCCAAAATTTCATTAATTGATCAACCACTTCAAGATAAGTCTAAATTATTTCTAGCTAATGTCTTTACCCTAAAAGAGGGTCAAAACAATCCAAAACCTTTTTGTCACCCTGATTATAGGTGATTTCTTGGTCCATAATTGTATGATTAATTCCTGAGCCAAAAGCTCCATGATGCCTAAGAAACTATTTGTTAGCCTGGATTTTGGAGTAGAGCCCCAAATTATACCAAACAATTCTACAAAGGTCCACAATACCTTCCCAACACCATATAGTCTAGGACTCCACTAGAGTTCCCAAAACCCACATACAAGACTAGATCCACTTCCTAGTCCTCACTACCCTTAGGGCATTCTTAGCCACAACTTAGACCCAATCAATACAGGGATGGAATGGGGGTTTTAAAAGGTCATACACCTTAGTTAGATGTAATAAAAGACAAATCCCACATTTACTCAACTCTGAGACTCAATTTGGACACTTAACCCACTATAGGGCTACAAGGAGCAAGAATGGATAAATGACGAAAAATCACATGGAAATCCACCAAAGAAAGTATTAACCACCCTCAAAAGTTTCATTCCACTCACCAACAACACCCTCCAAGCTAGGACTCTTGACCAATCTCCTAACTCTTGTTTTTCACCATTCTCTTCTAGGCCCAATTGAGAAATTAGGCTACTTTTCCAAAGCAAGTGCCTCAAGTTAGATTCACTTTCCAATCCTTCAAATTGGAAAACTTGTGGGATCACACAAAAACTACTAAATCCAATGATTTAGGTCTTCATTCCATCCCTAGCCCTAGTTGTGCTTCAAAAACCAAATTTTGGATAGTCACATCTAGATGATTGTCCACTAGAGGATTTAATGTTTTCTCCCTCCATAGACTGCCTCTTGATCTAAGACCTCAAAATTATTAAGTTATATCCTCCCTCCTTTCTCTCCACCAAGGCTTAGAATTTTCCCATGGTGGAGTCTCTGGGAAAGAAGAATTTTGTCTCGAAACCCTAGTTAGGGCCTTCCTGCGACCAGTGGATAGTCAAAATTGAATAAATTTTGATCCTCTACACTTCCAACCTTAAAAAACTTGAAAAATTAACTTAAGACACTGGACCAACTTTTTTAATCCTTCAATCGTGCATTGGGGTCCGTACAGATCCGTACAACCCAGAAAGACAGTTGAAAATACAAAAAAAATAGTTGAATTTTATTTATTTCACTATCAAAACTTTACAATTGATTCACTCCAACCATGGATTAAGGTTTTCCAACCTTTTCATAAATTTACCAATCATTTACAATTGACAAAATTGGTTGTGAACATTGGGATTCAAAAGTTGTACTTTTTGACAAAAAGTTGAATTATGCAACATTGACAACTTTGACAACATTTGACAACTTTTAACAAAAGATGTCTAATGTGACTAAACTTGCAAAGTTTTGTGTTTAGACTCCATAGGAGACCTTAGAATGGTTAAATTAACATTCCTACCCTTCATTAGGTTCCCTAGACTATTCTAGCCTAATCTACCCAGTATTGTTCAAATTGACTAAGGTAGACAACTAGGTTTATAACATCACCTAGTGTCCCCTTGTCTTACAATTTAGGACTTATTGATGACATTGGGTCCAAGACCCAATAAATCCCCTAAATTTTTTTCTTGGATCCTCTTATGTTCTTATGTTGGATGAATTTGAGGGTGCTCCTGCACCATACTCCCGGGGTCAATTGATCTCAAGTCCTCTTGAGATGAGGTCCTCTAAACTGGAGCCATGCATCTGAATTTCTTGCTCATCTATACATACAGATTATTACTTAGGAATTCCTTTCCACTTGACCAAATATTATTATAAACATTATTTCTTGTTTGTTTGATGATCTTTGTGTCCAAGATCTTCTCAAGCTTATTTGGTACATGAGAGGGTATACCTGCAACATCTTCTTCAAGCTCTTCAACCTAAATATACTTCAAAACCTGCATTCACGTCACCTTTATATGGGGTTAGATCACAAATATTTAATATAGGGGAGATAGAAAGGTGTGAGGGAATTTCAATCTCATATGTATTTGACCCATGCTTTTACAATATGAGACAGGGTCCCACTTTCTTCACGAGTAGTTTAGTGTGCTTTCCCTTAGGCAATCTTTCCTTCTTCAAATATTCTCACACCAAGTCTCCAACCTATAACTAGACATCTCTCCTATGTTTTTCCTTGGATTTTTTATACTTGTATGCACTCTTCTCAAGTGTCAATCTCACTGAGTCATGAATTTCTTTCATACTGTCAGCAAACTCTTCTCCATGAGCACTGACTAGAGTTTTTGGTGGAAGTTCTTTGAGCTCCAAGATGCCTCTTGGACTTTTCCCATACACAATCTAGAAAGGGTTCTTCCCTATGCTCTTGTTGACTGAGTCATTGAAAGAAAACTCTTCTTGGGGTAGGACTAAATCCCACTTATCTCCATACTACTTTTTCATACACCTAAGTAGGTTGTCAAGTGACTTTTTGACAACTTCTGTCTGCCCATATGTTTGTGGATGGTAGGTAGAACTAAAGCTTAGATTGGTTGCTAACCTCTTTCATAAGGTCCTCCAAAAGTTACCAATAAACTTTACATCTCTATCAGATAGAATGGTTCGAGGTAAGCCATGTATCCTCACAATTTCCTTGAAGAATAGGTTTGCTATTGATGATGCATCATTTGTACTTTTAAAAGGGATGAAGTGGGCCATTTTAATAAACCTTTCCACTACCACATAGATACTATCATATCATTTTTGTGTTCTAGGTAATCCCATTACAAATTCCATGCTGCAACTCTCCCAAGGCCTTGTAGGAATAGGTAGTGGTTGATACAATCCTGCATTCGTAAATGTTCCCTTGGCCCTCTAAAAAATGGTGCATGTCTCCACAATTATCCTTACTTTAGTCTGGAGTTTTGACCAATAATAGAACCTCCTCACCTATTCCAAAGTCTTATCCAAGCCAAAATGTCCCCCCATGTTGCCTGCATATTTCTCCCTAATGATGTTCTCCCTCGTTGAACACTTTGGGATGCATAACTGATGTCCTTTGAATAGTAGACCATTTTGGATCAAATAATCTACATACTCAACTTGATAAGCCTCAAAAAATTCAGAACATACTTTATAAATGACACTGAAATCATCATCATCCTTATACATATCCTTCAATGAATCAATCCCTACACTTTGAAGTTGGATTTATTGCACTGTTAGAGTCCTCCTACTCAATGCATCTTCCACCTTATTGGAAACTCCCTTCTTTTCTTTTATTGAAAAGGTGTAGGTTTGTATTGATTCCACCCATTTCATATGTTTGTGGCTTAGTTTCTCTTGGCTATTCAAGAAACTCAATGCTTGGTTGTCTGTGAAGACAAAATATTCTTTTGGTTGGATGTAATGCCTCCATTTCTTCAATGACTGGACTAAGGCATACAGTTCCAAGTCATAACAAGAATATCTCCTCTTTGTTGCATTTAGTTTCTCACTGAAAAAGGCTATAGGCCTCCCTTCTTGGCTCAAGGCAACCCCTATAGCTAGGTTAGAAGCATCACATTCAATAGTAAATATCTTTTGAAAATAAGGAAACACTAGGATAGGTTTCTCCATTACCTTTTGCTTAAGCATTTGGAAGGCTTCTTCTACACCTCTTTCCCACACAAACCTGCACTCTTTTCCACCCTTAATGGTTTCAAGGATAGGATCACACAACTGACTTAAATTCCTAATGAACTTTCTGTAAAAAGATGCAAGCCCATGGAAACTCCTAACTTCTGTCATGGTCCTAGGAGAATGCCAATTCAAGATGGCTTCTACCTTCTCAGGGTCCATTTTGATGTTCACTCCTGAGATCACAAATCCCAAATATAGATGTTCTTCCTGCATAAAAACACATTTCTCCAAATTTATAAAAAGTTTATCTTCATGCAATCTCTTTAGGACAAGGTTAAGATGTTACAAATGTTCCTCCTTATTCTTGCTAAAAATAAGGATTTCATGAAGGTACATTATGAAAAATTTGCCAAGGAATGGCTTGATAACTTCATTCATGAGCCTTAAGAATGTGCTAGGAGAATTTGATAGGCCAAAGGGCATCACTCTCCACTCATACAAGCCTTCATTGGTTTTGAAAGCAGTTTTCCATTCATCACCAGCCCTAATCCTAAGTTGGTGGTAGCCACTTTTCTAATCCACCTTGGAATAGTATCTTGAACCTCCTAAGTGATCTAATAGATCCTATATCCTAGGAATAGGAAACCTATACCTAATTGTGATTCTATTTATTGCTCTAGAATCAGTGCACAATCTCCATGTGCCTTCCGGTAACTGGACATAATAACCCAGCCAGAATAACCCTGGACACAATAACCCCGCCATAATAACCCAAGGACACAATAACCCAGAGTCACAATAACCCATGGACAAAATAACCCATGGTCAAAATAACCCATGGACAAAATAACCCATGGTCATTTTAAAAGGGGAGAAGAAATAAGAGTGTGTAGAGTGATACAAAAAAGAGAAATCAAAATTCATAAAAAAAAAAAAAAATTTAATATAATTTTTTGAACATTATATTAAATTTTCCTAGGGGTTTTCATAAAAGTATACAAAAATAAATATACTTTTAGGGAATCAAGAAAATTTTGAGAATTTTTAATATATACAATGCCTCTTCAATTTTTAAGAGTCAAAAAATAAGAAATTACTCATTTTAAATGGTTACACATTTTTGCTTCATCGAGAAGGTGTCAATAAAATGATCTGGCATTGTGCAGAATATTTTACAAATAAATGTTCAACTTGGTGTTGTACTACAACACAAATAGATTTTGGTGTTGTGATTAGTAGTACAGAACATAATCACGCTCCTAAAATTGAGATGATCACTGTCAAATAGAAGTTGAATGAAATGAAAGACATGGCATAGAGGAATTAGTGAATTGCTTCAATCATTGCATAACTCAATCTGGAAATTCATCAAAGCAATGAAAAAAGAATAGGGTCTCCAAGAGAATAAAATAGAGAAATATATGGTTGGACACACTTCACAACCAAGCAGGAAAAACCACCGTGAACTCAAAGAAAGACTAAAAACATTAGTTGATGGTTATGACAATAATAATATTTTAGATTATATAAGATGCATTGCTCATAATTTGACACTTTAATTGAAAAATTGAAAAAGAAAAGTTTTTTTGAAATATACTTGTGATTTATAAAATTTGTTTTCCTTTCTCTATAATCTTATGGAGTTATTTTGTCCATGGGTTATTTTGGTTGTGGGTTATTTTGGAATGGGTTATTATGACCCTGAGTTATTTTGTCCTCGGGTTATTGTGGCTGGGTTATTCTATCCAGGGTTATTTTGGCCGGGTTATTCTGTCCAGGGTTATTAGGAGCCAAAAGAGCAGGTACTACACAAGGACTGAGACTTTTTGTTATCAATCCTTTATCTAGGAGTTCTTGGATTTATCTTTCCATATCCTTATTTTTCTCTGGTGTCAACTTATATGTTGCCTTGTATGGTAGAGTTTCTCCTGGAATCAAGTCTATATTGTGGCTTATATCTCTGACTGGGGGTAATTCATTTGGAAAATCCTTTGTTACAATGTCTTTGTACTATTCAAGTACGTCTTCTACTTATTTAGGGCCTACTCTTCTTAGGGGTTTCACTTCCTTCTCAACCTTCTTAGGTCTGTCATGTAGAAGTTGAGAAATCAAACTTCATAGTTTGCCAAGAACACCTGCATGCAAATAACCTGTTGCTGAAAGGAAACCAAAGAGGTAAAAGGCAAAGGCTTGGAAAATATCAGCGGTGTGAGAGAAATTGTATTCCAAGATCATAAACAATAATTACAAGAGATCAACCTATAAGGTGAATGAAAAACCCTAAAAAGGAAAAAAGCTAGGTTGCGCATAATAATTAATATAAAATATTAATTATATGCACCTAAGTGACAGCTTAAGTAAAATAGAGTAACAGAAAACTTAATAATTAAATCAAAGTGATCTAATTAATAAGTGAAGATAAATAATTACTCTAAAACCCCCCCTTAAGAAAATCTCAAGAGGTAAGCTAACCTAGCATAGCTATGAAAGCAGGAAAAAATGGGTCTCGGCAACAAAGCCTGATCAAGTACCCAATACAAGGAAATCTCTGTAAACCGGAGATAAAGGAGAAAACCCAGTAGGTAAAACCACTCTCCAAAAAGAGATAGAACAAACATGCTAAAAAAAATGAAGGAAGGAAGGCCTCAATAAGACCCTCCAAGGACAACTTATGTCACCCCAAGCAAAGAACGCAACTAAAGATAGCGCGGAGATGCAAAAGGTTTGGTGAAGATGTCAGCAACCTGTGCTTCAGTGGGAATGTACTCCAAAGTGAGAACACCATCCTGAATCTACTAACGGATGAAATGCATATGAACATCAATGTGTATAGTGCACTGATGCTCCACCAGGTTGCGGGAAATGTGAATAGCACTCTGATTATCACAACACAAAAGAGTGGGACGATCAAGAGGAAAACCAAACTCAGTCATCAACTGCCGAAGCCATAAAATCTCCTAACTAGCATGCACTACCGCTTTGTACTTAGACTCTATAGATGAAAGTGTGTGAGGATTCTGCTTCTTGCATGACCATGTGATAGGACTAGAGCCAAGACAAAAAACAAAGCCAGAAGTAGACTTCTGATCATCAACATCACCATCCCAATCTGAGTTAGTGAAGCCAATAATGTGAGGAACCCCCTGATGTGTAATGAATGCCATACATAAGTGTACCCTAAATGTATCTCAAAATATGCTTGGAAGCTTTCCAATGACTTTCATGAGGCTCATGTGAGAACTGAGAGACTAGACCAACTACAAAGGAGAGATCAGGACATGTGTGTCAGGTACAACAAACTGCCAACCAATTGCCGATACAATGTAGGATCCACTGAAGGTGAAGTGAAAGAGGTAGACAAAGTAACACCCAACTAAAAACGTGTGGGAGCAGGCTTGAAATCAAGCATGTCAAAGCACCGAAGCATGTCAAGAGCATAATTATGCTGGTAAAAAAAGATCCCAGTAGAGGACTGAATAGTTTGCAGACCAAGAAAGTAGTGTAACAGACCAAGATCATTCATCTCAAACTGCTCCATCAATGCGCGCTGAACATCTTGAATCATAGAAGATGAGCTGCCTATGATGAGAAGGTCATCAACATATAGCACAAGGATCAAAACCTCATCCTCAAGATGTTGAATGTAGACTGTAGGATTGGAATGGCAGTGCGTGAATCCTATAGAAATCAGAAAGGAGTCCATCTTCTCATACCAAGCCCGAGGGGCCTGTTTAAGACCATACAAAGAACACCGAAGTTTGCAAACCAAGGAGGAATCCTGCACAAATCCCTGAGGATGCTCCATGTAAATCTACTCAGTAAGATCACCGTGCAAGAATGCACTCTTCACATCCATCTAAAAAATGGGCCATCCCTGAGAAGCTGCGAGGGATAAGACAAGGCGAATAGAGTTCATCTTGGCAACAGGGGCAAATGTCTCAGTGTAATCAGTACCCTCAACCTGTGAAAAAACCCTTCACAAAAAGACGTTCCTTATACTTATCAATAGAACCATCATCAGCAAACTTAGTACGATACAACCACTTGCATCACACTAACTTTCTTCCCTTAGGAAGAGAACAAAGATCCCAAGTTTGATTCTTCATCAAAGAAGAATAATCCTCCATAGCAGTGTCCCACTTAGTATGTCCTATCACTGCTGCAAATGTCTGAGGATTACCACAAATAGCATGAATCAGAAGACTAGAACCCACAATATGAGACTGGGTGTGACAAGAAGTGGAAGGGTCACCAGCTAGAGATCCTGCAGCATCAACTGTAACACGAGCCCATCTAGGCATCTGTGGAGGATATTGTGGGGGAGGTAAATAGGGATCATCAAGATTATCATCCTCATCATCCTAAAAAGAAATTGGAAGAGAGGAGGGAGTAGTGGTAAGTGAAATAGACTTTGGATTTAGGGTATCTACTGCAGGAGGGCACTCATCAAACTGGACATCCTGTTGAAATAGGACCTCTATGGAATCAGGATCAAACAACCTATACACCTTAACATCCTTGCAATAGCCAAAAAAAAATGAGGTGTCAGCTCTTCTACTCCATTTCTCTCCTCTGAGCATCAGGCACAAATTCCCATGCTTCACTACCAAAAACTTGGAATGAAGATACATCAGGCTTGACATGAGACCAAGCCTCCTCAGGAGTCATATGTTGAACTGCCTTGTGAGGCATCTGATTCTGAATATAGTTGGCACAATTGACTGCCTCTACCCAAAAAGATGAATCCATGGACTTGGACTGTATCATACAATTAGCCATCTCCCAAAGTGTTCTGTTCTTTCTCTTTGCCACACCATTCTGTTGAGGGGTGTAGGGAACTAAAAACTGATGCTGAAGACCATGTTCAAAGAAAAAAATCCCTAAAAGATTGGTTCACATACTCCCCCCATTATCTGTGTGTATCCGTCGACTAGAAAGACCAAATTTCTTCTCCATAAATGTCTTAAAGACTCGAAATGAATCAAAGACATCAGACTTGTACTTCAAAAAGTACACCCATGTGCGCCTAGAGAAGTCATCAATGAAAGGAAGCACATATTTGGCACCATAAAAAGGAGTAGGAAATGACATGAGGTCACTATGAATCAACTACAATGGTGCCAAAGCATGAGTACCTCGTCCTTGAGGAAAAGGATCCCTATGTTATTTTCCAAGAACACAACCCTGACAAACACCATCAGTGCAAGAAATCTGATGAATTCCAAGAACAAGTGTCTGTGTGCTCATCTGTTGAAGATATCTATAATTGACATGGCCCAAATGTTCATGCCAAAGTCTACTCACTGAATCTACATGTGCTATAAGACAGGAACCTCTACCATCAGAAGGCTCAAATCCATCAAATCTATATAGGCGAGATGCAGAGTCAACACTCCAAGTAGCCACAATCAAATCAAAATCATGTAAGTCCTGAATAACCACATCATGTGGTGAGAAATCAACTATCTTACTAGAGCCAAAGTAGAAAATCTGATAGATAGACAATAGGTTCGTCGAGATATCAGGGACAAAAAGAATATCCTAAAGAGAACCCCTGGCTAATGCAATAGAACCATAACCCAAAACTAAAAGATGTGATGAGTTCCCAATAGCAATCTATGAAGTAGCACAAGGAGAAAGTGAGGTGACCAACTATTGAGTGTGAGTCATATGGTGAGAGGCACCGAAATATAAAATCCAGGTGGGCCCAGAAGTCGTTGCTTGTGCATTAAGAGCATGACCTTTCCCTGCAGGGGAGGATGTGGACTGAGGAGCTTAAATGTGATGATCCTACATGGCTTCCTCTAAAGCCTCCAAATGTTTCCAACATAGATAAATGGGATGTCCATCCTTGCCACAAAAGCTATAGGTATCAACTGATTTCTTCTTAGTCTTGCAGGTAGACTCAGTAGACTTCAAAGAATATTTACCCTTGGAAGGGTTAGCTAGAGTTTTTGAATCATTTTTTTGTGCAGGTTTGGAGGAATACTCATTTCCTGCTAAATATTTCTTTGGTTTGGCTTTCTATTTTGGTTTCCCCTATGAAGACTGAGCAACCAATGCTTGTCTTGAAGAGCCAGAAGCATCCATTTGTTGGATCTTTTCCTGTTCCCGTGTCAATCGATCACAGAATGTCTCAAATGAAGGCATGGTGTGTCTAGCACCCAAAGAATCCATAGTGGAGTAGAAAGTGGAAGAAAATATCTGATACTGTCCTCTCAACTTTGAGAGTATCAAGAAGATACACTTATCATCTGTCTTGGTTTTCCCACATCCCTGCAAAACTGAATGTAGAGACTTGAACTTCATCCAGAAGTCATTAATGGTGGGAAAGCTAGTAGGTTTTAAAGAAGTCAGCTTTACATCAAGCTATAGTGCCTGGAACTCATTCACTATGCCAAAAAAATCTAAAAACTTGCCCCAAATAGCCCTAGGAGTTGCGAAACCATCCGGGTGAAAAAGGAGACTATCAGAGATGTTTAGTGCAATCAATCCCATGGCTTCATCCATTTTATTTATGCACTGAAAAACCTTAAAATGGCTCTACAGGATAGGTTTGTGCTTGTCCAAACATGCCTATAAGCCACGTGACATAAGTAGCCTGGTCATGTGTGCTTTCTAGGTGTGATAATTGTGTGGGGTCAGTCAGGCCTCAGAGGGGGTCCGACATTGAGAGAAGAATAAGACGGAAGTAGAAGAGTCTTTTCTAAAGTAAATTATAGAAATTAAAGAGCACCCCCCCACAATGTATAATTCTATCCCTCGTACAGAAAAGAAACAATTATAGAAAGCACAAAAAACTAGAATAAAACCTAGATGCCAGATGCAGAGATGGAGGAAACTGAAGCCTCTACTTCAATGCCAAAATTGAGAGCTCAAATGGCTGAATAAGAAAATGAGACCAGCATCATCACGTCTGGCTCAGAAACACCTTTCTGGAGATGTTTTTTTTTTTAAATGAAGACCATATGCACAAGATACGGCCAAAAAACCAACAACACCTTCAAAGAAGAGCTCTCTAGAAAAAACCAGAGACGACAAATAATTTGACAGTCAAACGACCATCGCAGCACATGGAAAAAAAATTGACGGCCATATGGCCGTCAAAAGACTATCTGCCGTAAAAAATAACGGCGTCGAAAAAATTCAAAAACTGGCAGAAAATTCCACAGCCGCTGGAAAATTTTGGTCGGCAAGTGACGTCACTTGTGGCTAACGGGCAGTGGTGGACGAGTGTCTCTGGCTAGCAGAAGTGGCGGTCGGGTGGCAAGCCGGTGGTGCTATGCCGATGGAGTGCTAGGCGGTGGTGGGAGTGACATACCGGTGGGTGGCCAGGAGTGGGCTGAGCCACAGCAACAGTGTGACCAGCAGCGCCCAAAAAAACCCTAAATGGGAGCAAATTTCAAGATTTTTTAAATTTTTTTCTCGTTTTGCACTTCGTACAACCTAAGAGGGAGAATTTTTTTCCCAAAGGTCACTGTGGCCTAAAATTGCAAACTTTATATGAATTTTGAGTCTCCCGAGCCTTCTGAGCGCAATGGCGTTGTCCATTTTTGCTCAAAATGCTCCAAACAAAAGCACCTCCTCCAGATTGAAGAAAAAACTCCAGAGAGACTGTGGTTTTTGTCTTCAAATCAAGGCTTCCAGAGTAGGTAGCAGCAGGGAAGCTCTAATACCATGTAAAAGTTGAGAAATCCAACTTCATAGTTTGCCAAGAACACCTGCATGCAAATAACCTGTTGCTGAAAGGAAACCAAAGAGGCAAAAGGCAAAGGCTTGGAAAATCTCAACGGTGTGAGAGAAATTTTATTCCAAGATCATAAACAATAATTACAAGAGTTCAACCTATAAGGTGAACGAAAAACCCTAAAAAGGAAAAAAGATAGGTTGCGCATAATAATTAATATAACATATTAATTATATGCACCTAAGTGATAGCTTAAGTAAAATAGATTAATAGACAACTTAATAATTAAATCAAAGTGATCTAATTAATAAGTGAAGATAAATAATTACTCTAACATTTCATCCTTAGGAAAAATGACTAAGGCATAGCAAGGGGTCTTTTCTTCTTTCAAAGTTTTCAAAAACTCTATTTCTCCTACAAATAAGAACTTAGGATCTTTTTGTTCTTCTGCAGAATTAGACAAGGGTAAGAAAGTTAAATTTTCTCCCTTTTAGTTGATTGAATAGGTGTTTATTCTTCCATAATGGTGAGCCTCCACATCATATTTCAAAGGCATCCCAAGTAGAAAATGACAGGCATCCATGGGAACAATGTCATAGAGAACCATGTCCTTGTATTTTCCAAGTTGGAACACCACCCATGCTTTCTCTTCTATGATAGTCTGTTAGTTATTTTTCATCCATGACACCTTGTAAGGGTTTGGATGTGGCACCCTCCTCAACTTCATCTTCTTTATTGCTTCCTCTAACACCAACTTATATGTAGACCCACTGTCAATCACCATCTTGCAGACCTTGTCTCCCACTTTGCAGGTGGTTCTGAATAGACTCTTTCTCTAAGGTGGTTCTTGAGTGCTTGGAGCCTTCAAAAATGTCCTCCTCATCATGAGGAATTCTCCTTCCTCAGGTGGTAATTTCCCTAGTTGGTTACATCTATAACACCTTGGAGGTCCTAAACTTCTTCCTCCAAACCTTCCCCTTGAATCTCCTCTTCTTCCTCTATAGGAGCCTCTAGAACTGCTTTCTCCAAAAGAGTTCTCTTGACTGGTTTCTCCAATTTCCTAGGATTTTTTCCTCTCCCACTATTTTTCCCTCTTCCTCTATTACCAAAGTCTCTCTGGCCTCTACCTCTTCCACTTTTCTCTTACCTCCTCTTGAGTTTTTCCTCAACTTTCAATGCTAATTGATAGCACTTTTGGACAGTAGTAGGGGAACATAAACTTATTTCATCTTAGATGTTTATCCTTAACCCTTGCATATACCTAGCAAGTTTGACACTCTCTGGTTCCACCAACTTATATTTCATGGTAAAGTTTATGGAATTCCTCAGTATCACTTGAGATGTCCATCTCCTTATGCCTTAGACTTTGTCTCTTCCTATGAAGTTGAACTTCATAGTCTTCTGGCACATAGGCTTCCTTCACAAAGGTCACCATATTCTTCCAAGTTCTCACTAGATTATTTTCCATCTTCACCCTCTCTGCTTGAGTAAAGTTCCACCAAGTTAGGGGCAGATCCCTTCAACTTGGACTTTACTATCTTAACCTTCTGATGCTCTAGTATCTCCTCATAGTCAAAGAAACTAGTAAGTGCATCAACCCAATCCATGACTTCTTATGGATCCATCTTCCCACTATAGACACGTAGATCAAGTTTCTTGTCCATGGTCCTTCTCTCCATGGAATTTAAAGTCTTCAAGAGCAGCCTATGTTCTAAAGGGACTTCTTCTTCATCCTCCTACCAAGGGGTCTCTTCATCACTCCCATCTTCTTCAACTCCAGAGTTTCCACTACTCCCTCTCTTCACTTTTTCCTTGATTCTTTCCATTTCCTACCTCATCAACTTCATTTCCACATCATTTTCTTTCTCCACTCTCAGCAATTCTACATTGGACATCCTATTAGGAAGTTCACTTTCTTCTGCACCATCTGACATGGTAGCAACTTGTCTTCCTCCAAAGATCTAATAGTTTCTCTCATACCACTTGAAGCAGAGCCCCAAACTATACCAAAAAATTATACAAAGGTCCACAATACCTTCCCAACACCATATAGTCTAAGACTCCACTAGAGTTCCCAAAACCCACATACAAGACTAGATCCACTTCCTAGTCCTCACTGCCCTTAGGGTATTCTTAGCCAAAACTTAGAACCAATAAATCCAGGGATGTAATACTGGTTCTAAAAGGTTAGACACATTATTTAGATGTAATAAAATATAAATCCCACATTTACTCAACTCTGAGACTCAATTTGGACACTTAACCCATTATAGGGCTACAAGGAGAAAGAATGGATAATTTAAGGAAACTCGCATGGAAATCCACCAAAGAAAGTATTAACCACCCTAAAAAATTTCAATCCACTCACCAAAAACACCCTCCAATCCAGGACTCTTGACCAATCTCCTAACTCTTGTTGTTCACCATTCTCTCCTAGGCCTAATTGAGGAATTAGGTCACTTTTCCAAATCAAGTGCCTCAATTTTGATTCAATTTCCAATCCTTCCAATTGGAACACTTTTGGGATCACACAAAACTACTAAATCCAAGGATTTATGTCTTCATTCCATCCCTATCCCTAGTTGTGCTTCAAAAATCAAATTCTAGACAGTCACATCTAGATGCCTGTCCAGAGGATTTAATGTTTTCTCCCTCCATCAAATGCCTCCTAATATAAGACCTCAAAATTCATAAGTTACATCCTCCCTCCTTTCTCTCCAACAAGGCTTAGAATTTTCCCATGGTGGATTCTTTGGGAAAGAGGAATTTTGTCTCGAAACCCTAGTTAGGGCCTTCCTGCGACCAGTGGATAGTCAAAATTGAATAACTTTCTATCCTCTGTACTTCCAACCTTCAAAACACTTGAAGAATTAACTTAAGACACTGGACCAACTTTTTGAATCCTTCAATGGTGCATTGGGGTCTGTACAGATCCATACAACCCAGAAAGACAGTTGAAAATACAAAAAAATAGTTGAATTTTATTGATTTCACTATCAAAACTTTACAATTGATTCACTCCAACCTTGGAGTAATTTTTTCCAAAATTTTCATACATTTCCCAAGTAGTTTCAACTGACAAAAGTGGTTGTGAATGTTGGGATTCAAAAGTTGCACTTTTTGACAAAAAGTTATGTTATGCAACATTGACAACTTTGACAACATTTGACAACTTTTAACAAAAGATGTCTAATGTGACTAAAATTGAAAATTTTTGTGTTTAGACTCCATAGGAAACCTTATAATGGTTAAATTAACATTCCTACCTTTTATTAGGTTCCCTAGACTATTCTAGCCTAATCTACCCAATATTGTCCAAATTGACTAAGGTAGACAACTAGGTTTATAACATCACCTAGTGTCCCCTTGTCTTACAATTTAGGAAATATTGATAACATTGGATCCATGACCAAATCAATCCCCTAACCCTTTGTTCTTGGATCCTCTGATTTTCTTATGGTGGATAAATTTGAGGGTGCCCCTGCACCAGGTTTTAAGTATGAGCCATTAGATAAGGGTGTAGTTCAGGTGGATGGATCAGCCATCAACAGTGTAGGTGTGATAAGGAACTTGGACTTAAATTTGCATTCATGTCCCAATTTTTCCATTCCTCAGGATATATATGTGATAGGTCTTCCACCTTATTTTACTATATTTTTGAGTAGAGACTTTACAACTAAATTGGGGGGTTATTTGTCTTCTGATTGGTCACACTTGTTCTTTATAACACGCTATGGAACAAGACTTACAATAAAATATGATCCATTAGACAAGGATCATTTAGATCCATTTACACAAAGTCTTGTCAATAAAAATTTGGTATTTCATGAAGCTGACCAGCTTGTTGTCTTAGATCCTAATATGATGTTACAAGGCATACCAGACATCATTTTGGATGAATGGGTTGTTGAAGACAGCAATGAAAATCCATTTAATCGCAAGGATACATTCGATATCGGTAACTATATCATACATGAACAGAATTTCATTCCTAACCTTTTGAGAGGTGAGGAACAACATTTTGAATAGCATTCTAATCAATTATGGAAGTTGTATTTTGATGGGTCTAGAAACATAAATGGTTTAGGAAGTGGTGCAATGTTGATTTCACCTACATGTGAAAGGTATTATTCTGCTTTCCATTTTGCATTTAGCTATAATAATAATATAGTAGAGTATGAGTGACTTGTTCATGGCCTAGAATGGGCCTAAAATAAAAAAAATTATAGTTTACAAGTATTTGCTGATAGTGAGCTAGTTATTAACCAAACTCGAAACATAAATTCTGCAAAAAAATGACTTGTTAAAGTTGTACAATTATGGATTTTTAGATCTGATTGAAGAGTTTGATGCAATCAACATTGTTTCAGTGCCTAGGGGTCAGAATAGACAAGTTGATAGGCTAGAAGCCATGAGGGCTGAATTTGACATACCAAAAGAGACCAAGAATGTGCAGTCCCAGCAATATGTCAAGATAACAATGACACCTTATGTGCCAAATAACAATGTAAGTTGGAAATTTTTTGAGAATGATGAACAAATTGTTAGTTTCCTTATTGAAGAAGCAGAATTATCCAATGGAAATCAGAGGAAGTATCAACAACAGTATGGTAACTAGATTGTACTGTTGAAAACCAATAATTTTCCAAAGGGTCTTGTCACCCTTAAGTCCATTTTTAATACTAATGATCAGGTAAGAATGGATAAACCTAGTTTAACAGTCAAAGAAGATCATTATGAACCTATTGAAATAATGAAGGATAAGTTTATGAAGCTTGGAAAATTTTGTACAAAAGAGGAACAACAACAGTTTGTTTCATTATACTAGGAATTTAGTGATGTTTTTTCTTCGTAATATCATGATCTGAAGGGTTTTGACCCTCAATCGGCACAGCATACCATAGAGATAGAACTAGATGCAAAACTAGTCAGATAGAAGCAAAGATCATTGAATCCAAAGCTGGAACAGCTTATGAAAACTGAGTTGATCAAGTAATTAGAAGGAAGTATCATCTTTCCAATCAAGCACACATCCTGGGTGTCAAATCTTGTACCCGTAAGGAAGAAAAATGGTGAAATAAGATTATGTGTTGATTTTTGAGACTCAAATCATGCTTCATTGAAGGATCATCACCTATTGTCCTCCATGGAATAGATCTTGCAGTTTGTCTCAGGTTATGATCACTTCTCTTTACTTGATGGTTTTAGTGGTTATAATCAAATTCTGATCAAATAAGAAGACCAGTACAAAACAACATTTAAAAGAAAATGGGGAACCATGGAATATAGGAAAATGCCATTTGGATTATCAAATGCAGGAGAAAACTTTCATAAAGCAATGGAAATGGCCTTTCATGGTTTAATAAATTGGTTTGTGCTTATTTATTTGGATGATATCACCATATTTTCAAAGGATTAAGAAGAACATGTTAAGAATTTAAGGAAAATATTTGAGAGATGCAGAGAATTTGGTGTGTTATTGAACCCAAAGAAGTACATTTTCATTTTCCATGATGATAAGTTGTTGGGTCATATTGTTTCAAAGTAGGGTACTACCATAGACCCTAAGATTAAGTGTTATACTCGCACTACCACTACCTACTCATAAGAAAGGCTTACAAAAATTTCTTGGAAGGATTGACATCCTTAGAAGATTTATTCCTAATGTTGTAGCTATCTTGAATTCAATGACAACCATGTTAAAAAATAGTGCAAGTTTTTCTTGGACTAAAGAAGGAAAAAAAAAATTTGAAGAGATAAAAGAGATAATTAGTGCCCCTACATTATTCAACCCCAATTTTGATAAATATTTTGTTTTGTATGACTTAGGGGATGATGATTCTATTTTGGCAATGTTGGTACAAAAAAATTTAGAAGGCCAAGAGCATCATGTTTTATTTTTAATTCAAGGATTAGAAGGCTATGAAAAACGGTATACTTTTATTGAGAAACATGTCCTCATTGTCATAAGAAGCCTCACAAAGTTCAAGCCCTTGTTTTCAAGTATTAGAATTCATATTATGGTTTCTCATCTAAGCGTTAAACAATTCTTATTAATAAAGGACCTCAATGATAAGAGAGTTGGGTGGGTAACAAAAGTAATGGAGTGTGATGTCCAAATTAAGACAACCAAGCTTGTAAGAGGCAAATGAATGTATGCACAACTTGCTGCTAGAAAAGAGGATGGCCATCAGGATGAGAATAATACCATACTTCAAAATGAAGATGTAGATTAGAATGTTGTACCATTAAATACAACAAGTTGGACTCAAAAAAAAAGGCATTATTTTCACACTGGTGAGTTCCCTCTAGGCTTAGACAATTCTAAGAGAAGGTGTTTCAGACTTCAAGCTATTCCTTTTGTCGTCATGAATGATTTTCTATATAGAAGAGACTACTAGAGTGCTTTTGAGATATATTGAGATAGATAAGATTGATAGGATCCTGGAAGAGTTTCACAATGGACCAGTAGGTGGTCATTTTTCTCCTAAGATAATAGCATTAAAAATTTAGAGAGTTGGTTACTATTGGCCCAACATGTATAAAGATGCATTTACATGGGTAAGAAGCTGTAAAAAATGTTCATTTTTTGTTGATAAGTAGCATTTAGTAGATTTACCCTTGTAGCATGTTCATATTGAACAACCATTTATGAAGTGGGGACTTGATTTTACCGGTCCAATCAATCCACTTTCCAATTTAGGACATAATTTTATACTTAGAGCCACTTATTATTTTACAAAATGGATAGAACTTGTGGCATTGAAGGAAAAAAATGAGAATTCAGTTTTGAACTTCTATGAAAATTTGGTTGCATGTTTTGGTGTACCTGGTTTGATTATTTTAGACAATGCATTGACCTTTGTAAGCGCAAGAGTGAAAAATTGGGTTGTGAATCATAATATTTTTCTTAGTACCTCATCCAATTATTACCCATAGAGTAATGGACAAGCTCAATTGACCAACAAAAATCTGATTCACATCATTAAGAGGACTATTGAAGAAAATCAGTTAGCTTTGTGGGCTGACAGAGTTACCCCAAAGCATTCAATAGGTAATTCACCATTCACTCTTTTTTATGGCATGGAAGCTAGACTTCCAGTTTCAGTTGAATTTCCAACTTTAAGTTTCATCAAAGAGTTGTAGTTGTTATAAGAGGAGCCAATGCAGTTTAGTTTGGCAGAGTTGGTTGAACTTGAAGAGATCATAAAACAAGCATTTTCTGATTTTAAGAAACATCATGATCAGATAAAGAAGACATTTGACATAAAATTTGTCCCAAGAGTCTTTAATCAAGGTGATTAATTAGTGCACAAATGGGATGAGTTGAAGAGTAGGCCTAGAAAATACACCAAATTTGATGTCATCTGGACTGTCTCATTTGTGATTTTAGGATGCAAAGAACATAACACTTTTTAGCTATCAACTATGGAAAGAGAATAATTGCCTATCCCAGGCAATGGGATACACCTCAAGCACTATTTTTGAGGTATTTTCAGTTTCAGAAATAAGTGTTTCAGCACATAGATAGTTTGTTTTTAGTTAGTTGCAATTAGTACTTCTGTTATTGTCATGATCAAATCAAATAAGAATACATCATACATAAAAGAGAACCCCTCAAGGTTCTCTGTTATAAAAATGCACAGTTCATTAATGTGATTATGGCAATAAAATAAGGTAGTTTTCAGTTTCAGTTAGTATTTTCCAGTTAGTTGGCTTTAGTGTGGTAGAATGAAACAGAAACAAAGATATCAACTACACAATAGAGGCATAAACATCATACCCATCATATGAGGCATGGATACTTTTCATTGCCTCACATCATAAGTATCATGCTCATGCAAATATCATGCAATTAACATCACTGTTCAAGGTTCATTCTCTATAAGTAGGTTTCTTTTCAATTTTAGTTTCTGAACAACATAATAATGATATGAATTAACGATCATCATATAAGGCATGGATCACAATCCTCTACCCCATATCATAACCATGGGTTCATACGATCATGATGAAGTACAAAAAAATCAGTCTAGTTTGTTTTCTCTGAGTGCTTTGATGCACAGGTTTTCAGTTTCCAAGAGGTGTATTTAGTCTCAGTTCTATTTTAGTTTGAAGCATTTTTAGTTTTCTAAGTTTCTGAGAGAAATCTGACTCATATGCCCAATGGATTGTACAAGGCTACTGGTCCTTTTTCTATTTAGCAGGAAAACTCCCCTAAGAGGTTGCCAAAAATGTTACCAATTTTTACTACATTTCTCCAATTGGTAGATTTGTTATCAGCTCTATTTTTTTTAGTAAAGATATTCATTTATTGAGCATTAGCAAAAAATAGAATTAACTGAAAGTGACAAATGTGCAAATCTAAATGCTATTAAGTGCAAAAAAAATGATAATTACAATGCCAATATGTCTTGTGACAAAATAATAGCAGGAGCATTTATTTATTATTATTCTAGGAGTGAATATGTACTATATAGTACATTTTCAATCTGAAGATGCAAAAGAAAGAAAGAAATCCCACACAACCCATGGGAAAGTACTCAAAATAGTGAAGAGATGGAATTATTCATGAAAAGAAACTAAGAACTAAAGAAAGGGGGTTGCATCTGTCATTTCTTATTTGGCTTGTTTGGATGGATAGGTTGTACTTGAAGGTGTCATGTGTAGAAGCATCACCATTCCCAGGTGTAGCTGCAAGATTTAAGAGATAAATGTTAGTCTTGGAAATACTAAGCAATAACAGATACAATCATCAATCTCCAAAAATTAATTGATGGTCATAGACACTTTCAGCTACATAAAAGAAAAGAAAACAACAATGAACTGAAGTATCATGTTTTTACTAACAATGTGTGTGTCATGTGCAGATACATGTATGTGTGTATACCTATCATTATGTGGAACCAATTGGACTCCAACAAGGGTTGAGCCCATCATGATGAAAAGTATAAACACATGGTTGAGTTATTAAAGGCACGCATTTATCATTATGGTGAAATCTTCTGACTCGCAGGGACTTGTTGAAGACAAATATGAAAAGAGAGGTCATCAAAGGGACATGGATTAATTCTATAAAACCTTTTGACCTTATGGAATGTTTGCGGTAGAAAGGAAAATAGGTAGGTGGTTATCTCGGGCATATTTTAGTTACTTTCAAAATCATAACTTGAGGTCCTTTGATGATTATGTCAGCACAAAGAGGTCATCAAGAGACCTTCAAGTTATGATTTTGGAAGTTTTGATGCCTTCCTTAATGAGCTACAAGATCATGCATACCAAGAGATGGAGATATCAAAGCTACAGGGAAGTGCCTAGAGAAGTTACAACATGGAACATTAGGGGCCAACAAAAGAATCAATGATGGAAAAGAGTTCTTCTTGCTGTAAGATCAGTAACAATAAGATAGCTATAGAAAAAGAAAATGGAGCAGCCATAGTAAGTTGCAAATTGAATTAAGATTCAAAGCCAATAAGAATATTTTTATTTCTATTATGTAAAAAGTTGAGGTTCCAAATGTTATTCATCAACAGGGAAAAGAGGTGAGAGGTTGGGTATCAAGCAGTCAAAGTATCAACAATCTAGTCATAATACATTGCTATAGGAGAGTCACAAAGATAATATCATATAAATCATCATGAAAGATTAATAGGACATTCATCTTTATGTCAAAGATAAGGGCAATCAATGTCATACAATTGTGTAAGCATGAAGAGACATATTTTCATTCAAGGTGACAGTATCATAGCAATGTGTCATGAGCTTTAAATGACTAACAGAATGATGCATTATTTTGGCACATATGAAATGAAAATTTACTAACATAGATCACATATATGGGACAACGATAACAAGAAGGATACAGAAAAGTATTTAAAAAAAGAGACATTGACAATGGAGTGGTATTTTTAAAGGTTGAAAGCATGAAAAATATGAAAGGAGGTCAAGTTTTTAATTACAATATCAAGTAGAGAACCAATAGTTCATGTCAAACAACAACAGTAAACAAATAGACATCAATTCTTGCTTTGTTAAAGAAATGTCATTATGACAGTGATCATTGTTATCAGAAAATAAAGGATCGAATTTAGATAAAGGAAGGTGCAAATATTCATTTATAGAGAGAGCATCATTTGTGGAAGAGCACTTCTAGATAATGAGAAATCATATTCTTTAAGAAAACACAAGTAATGTCAAAAGAGTTTCAACATATATGTATTGATGTGGTATATCAGAATAGGTTAATGATATGTCAAAAGTATCATAATGAAACATTCAAGAAATTTAACTGTCAGAATAGGTGTGCTTTACAATCAGTAGATATGTTATCCTATGGCTACAACATACAATGATTGTCTCAGAGGTCAAAATAATGTGTCATCATAATGGCAAAGTGCATGTTGAAACAACTTCTCATAAAAATGAGAATCAGAAATAATGTTGAATTAAGGGATACAAGAATTCAACAATTGTGATAATGTTAAATAGATGCATCTATGGTTTGATAAATCTACATTAATTATGAAATTGAGTCAACAAAAACCACAATAGGACAGTCATACTCGGTCACATGGTAATGAAACAGTGCCAGAAAGTCACAAGGAATCTCAAATGAGCAATAGAAGGCAATTCATCTTATTAAATAAAGATAAATCAAGATGATCAATAGAGCATTGAATGTCATAGAGATGGAAAATATATTAGTAGGCATAGTACAAAGTTTCAATGGCTTAAGGGAATCCTTAACGTTATGACATCAAGCTTCAAAGTGATGCGTGTACTATTGCAGAACACAAGACCATATGCAATAGAGATGTTGATATTTAAGAACAACTATCAGTATTCCTTGAAATAATAAATACCTATAGCAGTTGAGTAATAACGTCCTTCAAGGCAGTGTAAGAATAGCTACAATGTGTTAGGGATAAAAGACAAAAATCTAACAATTACTTGCAGAAATATAAGAAATATCACAAAATATAAGACCAAACAGAAAAGAACACAAGACACAAATATTTAATGTGGTTCACCCAATCCCTAGGCTACGTCCACCAAACAGTAAGTCCAATCTTTCTATTATCCAGTGATTATAATCTAAATGCAATACACAATCCCTTACAGCTCAATACCGTCATAAGAAGCAAAAAACATTACATTCCATAAAACCATAACCCTAAGCCAATTTATACAATATTTATGTTGCTTTAGGGTTAGAACATGTCGGCCCACAAATTAAGGCCCAAAAATTTTTATAACCCCATGCATTGTAGAAAGTGTAAAACACTTTCTTGATTAGTCACCACAATATAACAATCTCCCACTTGGGTACTGATCAGACTCCACATAAACCAACAATTCTCCCACTTGGAGACTAATCTTGTAGCTAAACTACTACCCTGTAAAGCTCCCACTGGATTTAACCTTCCTGGACTATGTTGTTTTGTTAGTTTATTCAATCTAGAAGACCAATCAAAGCTGAACAAGGATTCAACTTCTCCCTCGTCACAACCTTTGTAAACATATCTACTAGATTATCATCTGTATGTATCTTTTCCATATTTAACTTCCCATCATCCAAATCTGACCGAATGAAATGGTACCACAATTGTATGTGCTTTGTCTTTGAGTGCAAAGCATAATTCTTCGATAGATGAATGGCACTCTGACTGTTTGAATATAGAAAATTATCTGCATGTGGATGTCCCAATTCTTCCATGAAGAATTGAAGCCATATCATCTCCTTGGCTGCCTCTATAGAAGCAACATACTCTGCCTCTCTAGTATATAAAGCATTCACCTTTTCTAACCAAGAAATCCAAATCACTACTATCCCACCAATAGTAAACACATAACCTATAATACTCTACCTGGTGTCTATATCTCCTACCAAATCTGAGTCAACATAGCCTTGAACAGTATTAGTAGAGCCCCCAAAGTGTAAACACTTATTGGATGTACCTTTCAAATATCTGAGAATCAATTTGACTGCATTCCAATCCTCAATCCCATGGTGACTCATATACCTGCTAACAATTCCCACTACATGTGAAATGTCTGGCCTAGTACATACCATAGCATACATTAAGCTCCCTACAGCTAAAGCATAAGGTACCTTGGACATTTTAGCCTCATCTTCTGGTGTCTGTGGACACATATCCTTAGTCAATTTAAAATGACCAGGAAAAGGTGTAGTGACAGCTTTGGCATCCTTCATGGAGAATCTCTGCAACACCTTTTCAACATAATAAGCCTGAGATAGTTTTAATTTTATGTTCTTCCTATCTCTACAAATTTTCATGCCAAGGATTTGTTTTGTTGCCCCCAAATCCTTCATAGCAAAATATGTTTCTAACTATTGTTTCAACCCCTTAATATGATCCATGTTAGACCCAGCTACAAGCATATCATCAACATATAAACATATAATAATGTATTTTTCATCATTCAACCTCTTGAAATAAACGCAATGGTCAGAATTACATCGAGTGTATCCATTCTCATTCATAAAAGTATCAAATTTAATATACCATTTCCGAGGTGCTTTCTTCAAGCCATATAAACTTTTATGCAATTTGTACACTAAACTCTCCTTACCCTTGACCTCAAATCCCTATGGTTGTACCATATATATTTCTTCATTCAAATCACCATGAAGAAAAGTTGTTTTAACATCAAGATACTCTAAATGAAAATATTATGTAGCCACAATACTTAAAACAAGAGGAATAGAAGTGATTATAAGAACTGGAGAAAATATCTCATCAAAATCAATACCATGTTTCTATGCAAATCCTTTTATGACTAATCTAGCTTTAAATCTTTTCTTACCTCTATCTTCTTCTTTCATCCTATAAACCCATTTATTCTGCAAAGATCGTTTACCTGCAGGTAACTTACATAAATCCCAAGTCTAATTCTTCAGCAAGGAGTCCATTTCTTCTGTCATTGCAGACTCCCACTGAAGCTTTGTATCCACCTGCATAGCTTCATTATAAAATTCAGGTTCACCAGCATTAGTTAATAAAATAGAATACAGAGAACGTGAAAATCAATCTGGAGGTCTACTTAGCCTTGTTGACCATCTAACATTCATTGGGGTGTGTGGTATTTTTTTTTGTTTTTGTTGCAAAGCATAAGGAATTACTAGAGCATTATCTTTTGGAGTATCATCCAACTCTACATAATCAGGGTTTTTCTTCTCATGTTGTCGCAATAGATCTTTGTACAACATTTTTTCATTGAATATGACATCCCTGTTTCTTACAATTTTATGATTTTCAAAATTGAAAATTCTATAGCCAAATTCATCAATTCCATATCCAACAAATAAACATTTCTTTTATTTTGCTTCAAGCTTGGTTCTATTTTCAAAATCTACATGTGCAAATGTTTCACAACCGAAGGTTTTTAGAAAAGAATAACTCACCTTTTTACTAGTCCATGCTTCCTATGGAATAACAAAACTCAAAAGAGTAGAGGGACCTCTGTTAATTAAATAAATGGCAGTATTTATAGTCTCTACCCACATGTTTAAGGGGAGCCTAGCATGCAATCTCATGGTCCTTGCATGCTCCATTATTGTCTTGTTCATGCGTTCAAATACTCCATTCTCTTGTGGAGTCCTTGGAACTATTTTTTGCCTATGAATACCATTAGAGGAACAATAATCTTCAAATTATTTGCTGCAATACTCACCACCATTGTCAAATCTGAGTCATTTTAGTCTTTTACCTATCTCATTCTCAACCAAGCGTTTCCATTTCTTAAAAGTTTCAAACACATCAAATTTCTACCTAAGGAAATAAATCCATACTTTCCTAGTTGCATCATCAATGAAAGTAACATAATACAGAGACCCACCAAGGGAAGATACATGATTTTAACCCCATACATATGTATGCACAAGCTTTAATTTAACATCTTTCTTTTCCTTCCCACCCTTCAAGAAGCTAACTCTCTTTTGTTTCCCATATACACAACTTTCACAGAAATCCATATTTACACATTTCAAACCTGGTAAAAGTTTCTTTGAATGAATTAATTTCATACCCTTTTCACTCATGTTCCCAAGTCTGTTGTGCCATAGTGTTTTTTCTGTATCCATAGCGATTGTTTCATGTTCAACCTGCTCAACTGCAGTAACTCTTCCTGAACATTCTTTTTTTTTTTGTAACAATTATTGTAGAAGGATCAGTATTACCTGTACAAAGATATAAGGTGCCTACTTTCACACCTTTTTCTACTACTAAGGATCCTTTTGAAACCTTCCAATTTTTATCATTAAAAGTAACTAAGCAACCATCATCACCTAGTTTCCCTACTAAAATTAAATTTCTACTCAGCCTTGGAACATGTCTTACCTCTTGTAGTAGCCAATGATTCCCATTCTGCAACTTAATCTTAATTCTTCCCTTCCCAACAATTTGATAGGGTTCATTATCTCCCAAATAAACTAGCCCAAAAACACCTTGGACATAATCAATAATATAACTCCTATGGGGTGTAGCATGAAAAGAAGCCCCTAAGTCTAGAACCCATGAATCATCAGCATTTTCAAGGGAAAGGACCAAACATCATCGTCAGATTTATTACTTACCACATTTCCCTCCTTATTTCCTTGCTGTGTGTCTCCTTTATTCTTATGAGACCAGCAATATTTCTTCTTATGACCTGGTTTTCCACAGTACCAGTAATCACTAGGTCCTCTTGATTGAGACCTCTTTCCCTTTGAATTCCCTTGTGATTTCCCATGATTTCCAAAGTTGTTTCCTCTATCTCTTTTTCTGCCTCTGCTTTCTGCATTCAAAACACTGCCTAATGTAGATCCACCTAAGTTTTTCCTACAAATTTCCTCGCTCAAAATAACACCAACAACATCGTCAAATTTTAGGGTGTTTCATATTAGAAATAGAATTACTAACAGCCATTATCAAGCTATTCCATCTTTCTAGCGAAGAACACAGAATCAAGAGAGCCCTAATTTCTTTATCAAAATTTATATTCACAGAGGATAATTGACTAGTAACTGTATTAAACTCATTTAAATGATCAGCCACTGAGCCACCTTCTACCATCTTCATATTAAATAAACACTTCATAAGAAATACCTTATTCTAAGCGGAAGTCTTTTCATACAAATTTTCTAGAGTTTCCATCAACTCTTCAGTTGTCTTTGATTTCGTAAAATTAAATAGCACTGATTGAGCCAGACATAAGTGAATGTTGCCTAGTGCCTTTCTATCTAGAATATCCCAATCTTCCTGAGACACAGTTTCCTCTTTATTTCTTACTCCTCCCAATGGAAACCACAAATCCTTCTGATAGAGATAGTCCTCCATCTGCATTTTCCATAACTGAAAGTTCTTCCCATTAAACTTCTCAACCTTAAAATTACCCTCATCTTCCATAACTCCCACTTGACCGTGAGACTCTCACTCAACCATGAGACCTTCCTACAAAGGATATAAAAAACAACCTTGCTCTGATACCACTTGTTAGGGATAAAAGATAGAAATATAACCAATATCAGAAAATATAAGACCAAACAGAAGAGAACACGAGACACAAATATTTAACGTGGTTCACCCAATCCCTAGGCTACATCCACCAAACAGCAAGTCAAATCTTTCTATTATCCAGTGATTACAATCTAATCACACTACGCAATCCCTTATAGATAAATATCATCATAAGAAGCAAAAAAACATTACATTCCATAAAACCCTAACCCTAAGCCAATTTATACAATCTTTATGCCGCTTTAGGGTTAGAACATGTCGGCCGACAAATTAAGGCCCAAAATTTTTAAAACCCAGCGCATTACAGAAAGTGTAAAACACTTTCCTAGATATTACTTTCCTGATCAATCACCACAATATAAAACAATGGCTTATATCATAATAAAATAGTGGTATCAAACAAAGGAATGTAATCATTGATATTAAAAATGAGCATAACAAATAGGTATTCCTCAGTGTTCACCAAATGTGAGCAGTAGCACCAAAAGTGTTACAAGTATATACCTAACACATACCCATAGTTCTATTATAGTGTAAGAAGAGGTGTGCATGGGCTATAGTCATGGATTCACATTAACACATGGCTTTAAAATAAGATATGTTGAAGGTTTTGTTATTTTTTTTCATTGTTATGTCTAAGAATCTACAAGCAGCCATGATTGTTTAAGGAAAAAGATTTATACCATCACATTGGTAGTAGCACAAATAATACCAATACAGAGGACATCTATAGTCATTACACTAGGCCATGTGTTTCAAGATAAGGCCATGGGTTTCAATATTAAGCTTCCAATTATTTTAGAAGACATATAACAATGGAGAGTACATTATAGTTTTAGTAAGTAACTTGTGTTTATTCTTCAACCCTCAGAGTTTTCTTACAATAATGTAAAGAAGTAAACCCAGAAAGCATGGGTGTTCTTTCAAATAGTGAGATGCATAGGTTATTGTAAGTATAGCCTACATGAGGAAAAAAAGGTAAATGATCAACTACGGACCATCAGACTGAGCTTGAAACCCTTGGTCATAATAGAGAATTCAAAAGATTCAAAGCTCGCGAAGAAACAAGAGACATTATGAACTCAGAAAAAATAAATAAAATCCATAGTTGCGGTAGCATAAAGAAGTTTTTCAAAGTCATTCAAACAAATATGGCAGACAGTGGAAGTATTTTCAAATTCCTAAGTCCATAGTCTCCGTGAATAGATAAACAAATCTGCACACAAGGCATCGATAAATTGCATGGAAATATAAGGATAGATACATAGTTTGAAACCCTTGAGCTATGGAACTTACCAGTGAAAGGAAAGTGTGTCCTGCAACCAAGAGATCTCCTCCACAGAACCCACAATAACAGCTCCAAACCCTAGGCACTGCCAACAAGCAAAGGAGAAATTCCAGAAAGTTCAAATGCTAAGTGAAAGAATCAAATTGTGTTTAGGGTTAGGAAACCCCATTGTTATGTGGCAGACTTGTGTATTGCATAAAATTGATTTAATAAAATCGTGGAGCAATTTTGAAGACTTGGAGAATTGTGATATAGCATTATACATTATACTAAATTTATATCCATTGTTTCCTAATATTATTTAATGGATATAAATTAAGTATAAAATATAAAGGTTTTTTTTAATTTTTTATTGATTATTTTATTTTAAGATATTTAATATTTATTAAATAAATTTTCCTATTTGTTAAATATTATAATAAAGTAAATAATAATAAATAAAATTTAAGAGGGTATTTATGTTTTCCAACACTCTATGACAGTTTTGGGGCAGTTCTGGGTAGCCTTGAGATGATTTTGAGTTAAGTTATAGTGACACTTCAATTACAATTAGTTGGGCTCCTCTTTTTTAGGGATTTTTCCTTGTATCCGACCCCATAGGTTTTGCATGATTTTGAGATAATTTTTAGATGATTTGACTTAATTTGGAGTGCCACTTGGGTTGTACATAAGTTGAGAGGAGTTCTTAGGTGGTCAACTGCATGTCATTGGTAGTTTGACCCCTTTTCTTCCTTTTTCATTAATTTGACTCTTTCTCGCTTATGGGTCTATATCTTGCATATGGATTTGATTTTTAGGGGACTTCATTCTTTTTGCAAATTTTGCATTTTTGCAAAATTGAGCATCATCGTATTGGAGCATTTTGGTCTAGATTTGAGAGATTTATATACAGAGATTGTGTTCCTTCCACTTATTTTTTTGTGTTCATCCTTGATCATGAGTTATTGAATTCAAGTATTGTGTTATAACCTTTATTTGATCAATTTTCCTTCAAATATGATAACCCAGGGTGCAGATTTATGAATGTATTTAAATTCAGTATTTGAACTGTGGAAACATAAGTGTTTTCCTCTTTTAGTATTGTAGACACCCTCAAATATACATACTTGCGACCTTACATTAAAACACTAATTTTCATCTATTAATTAATAGTTTTTTTAATTATTAATTAATCATATATTTCTTCTAAATTCATTCCCCAAATCATTTACTCATTTTCCCAAAATTAATTAAATAATTAAGTTTATTTAATTAATTAAATTTAATTAATTAATTTTTATTAATTAATTAAATTCAATTTCCTAAATTTTAAATTTAAATATTTAAACATATTAATTAATTCTTCTAATTAAATTAATTTCATTTGAATTAATTTAATTTCACTCAATAATTCAATTCTAAATCAAAAAAAATTCAATTATCACATGTTTGAATACTTTAATTACAAAAATCAATTAAATATTCAAATAAATCCTTTCTCAAGTTCAAAAAGGTAACTCGTGATCAACTTCTCAGTTAACTAAAACATTACCTTTTCTCTCCAAGTTGAAGAGGTGGAGTTTACTGGTTGCTTCTCAGTTAACTAAAACATTACTCCTCTCCAAGTTGAAGAGGTGGAGTTTATTGGTTGCTCCTCGGTTAAACAAAAACATCACCCCTTCTCTCCAAGTTGAAGAGGTGGAGTTTATTGGTTGCTCCTCAGTTAACTAGAACATCACCTCTTCTCTCCTAATTGAAGAGGTAGAGTTTATTGATTTCTTCTCCAGTTCCTTTTGTTGTCAACCATTCATTCTCTAATCTTTGGGGTCAATCTCAACCATTCAAATCATTTTCCATATATATTCTATATAATCAACCTTCACAACCATTTTAAGGATCCAGGATTTCAAGATTTTGTGCACACTTACTCTCTAGGATTCTTATACGAAGCATCAAAGCATTCTTATGATCATAATCAATATCTTTTTATCAACACTCCCAAGTCTTAGACGTTGTTGATACCAAGACTGAGCACCACACACACAGCATTTGAGAAGGATTAGAGAGAAGCAATAGAAGCCTCAAGCATTGTGGTTTGCATTCATTTATTTTCCTCTTTGATTTCTTGTTATTTTATTGTTTGTGGATTTTTTCTTAGTATTTTTTATTTCTTTCCCCCACTGTAAATCGGTGCTACTAACCCCTCGTTAATTCAAGCTTGGAGCGGGATTGGATCCCCAAATTTTGGTGAACCCAACGTGAATCAAATAGCTCAATAATTGATTGAGGATGACAAACAGAATTTTCCATCCTCGGCTGTACTGTCATAGTTTCATTTTGTTTCAAATTTTTTTATAAACTTTTTAATTTTGTAATAGATGAAAGTTTGCTGCAAACTTTGTCGCAATCGACTGGTTTAATACCGCAATCGATCTGTGTGTTTCAAAATCATTTTATGTAGTTTTTTGTCTCTATTTCTGGTATTTCGTAGGAATTGACCGATCTATTTCACAATCACCAGAAGAATTTCATAATTTCTAGAAGATTGTTGCAATCGACAGAATATTACTGCAATTGACAGGAGTTTACTGCAATCGCATGCCGTAATTTCACATCTGACAAAATCATTTCCCATTTGATGAAAGAATTTTGCAATTTCTCTATTTTATCAATTTATTAATTAGGTCTGACTTTTTTTCAATTTCTATGCAGGAATGAGAAAATTACATATGGCCAAAAGAATAATCAAATGCATCTCAGGTTCTAGATCACTAAGAAAATCCATAATAAGAACCACTAATTACGGCACACAACAAAGGGAAACCTTGGAAATCACAACTGAAGATCAAAGAAAATCTTTTAATAGGTGTCTAAATTCTCTCAAGCATTTTGTAGCCAAGTACAAGGTTACCATTAGTCTTAACAGTCTTAATAATCTAAGAGTAGCTAAATATTATTCATTTTGATTGTTAGAAGGTTTTGGTACTAATCACTTTTTGACAACTTGTGGCGTAGAAACAGTTTTAAAAAAGCAACCTAAAATCAACTCATTTCTCTTTTTGGTGCTTATAAAGAAAAGTGTATGCAAAACATCACAATCTCACTTTTCCAATTTGGTGCTTAAAATTGACATAGTGGTTAACAATTGAACAAAGGCAAAAAAAATCTTTGAATTTGGTGCATTAAAATTGGACAAGCAATCTTCATCTACATCACAATCTCACTTTTCCAATTTGGTGCTTAAAATTGACATGGTGGTTAACAATTGAACAAAGGCAAAAAAAAATCTTTGAATTTGATGCATTAAAATTGGACAATCAATCTTCATCTACTTTGGGCTTAAAACTGAACTCGTGTGCATGTATGGATAATAGCTTAGTTCACACTAGAAATTTTGGTGCTTAATCGATTGACCTTGTGTCTTGAGTCTTTGGTGCGCTTGCACAATCTATTAGATTAACAACCTTTACACTTTTTTTAGAAAGGAATGTCTGGGGAAAGCGATTCTTCCTCAGAGGATGACCTTAAACCAATAATCCTTCCAATCAGTATATAAACAAGATGCAAACCAAAGCTCTATTTTATATCTAGCCAAGCTCGGGCGAGGTGAGTTGATGATAGCCTAGATCGGGTGAAGTATCCCTAAGTAGCCAGCATGGTCAACTAGGCTCTTAAGTGAGACACACATGTATAGATCGATTGGATAGACTCCACAGATGCTAGTGCAACCCATTAATTAGAGACCTACATGTTTTAGCTCCAAACAAGTGTCTTATTATAGTGCAAGGGGTTGCAGAATTTCCCCCCAAGATTCCCAACATATGTGTTCCAGGATATTGTGTTGATGAAATAGATCTTCATTAGCATGGCAACAATATTTGGCAAAGGAAAAATCACAGGCGCCTACATCATGGATCTTTGTGTCCTACTAGCGTGATGATTATTGTGTGAGATGACGAAAATCTAAAGAATTAGGCTTATAATATTGCATCTTGAATCCAATTGACCTAGATTAATCTGACTGTCTTTGTTTCAACCACGAGAAAACATTGCAACTTGCAAAAGTTGTAGAACATACACATTTCATTCTTAGATCTTCAAAGCATTGTGTCTATTGTGCTTTCTTATATGATCAGTTTCCAAAATGCAAAACCAACAACAAAACTGTCAAAATGAGACAAACATGTTTGAAGTCTAGAGTGTTAACCAAAATTTGTTCTAGAATCACATCACTATTCTAGATAAATCATTTTAATCAAAAAGATTCCCAATTGCTATCATTTTCAAGACTGTTGCACTTTTCCATAATTGAGGAAATTTTTCCACAATGGGCAGAATTTTATCGTGATCGCACCCTTTATTGCTACAATTGATCCTTTTATTGGAACAATCGCTGAGATTTTACCACAATTAACCTTGCATTCTTCCAAAATCGATAGAATTTTTCCGCAATTGACCCATCAGCCTTTGCATTTATTCTAACAGAAAAATTGGATTCCTTTGTCAGTACTCTACACTTTTATAAGTCTAAAACCTTGGAAAAGATTCCCCATTTTGTGTGAAATATCAGTGTACATATCCCAAGAAATATGAAGAATTTGTGTGAATCTCAAAATATCTAAGATCATCGCTCTTTGACAGTTTGGCTATTGTTTACCATTGATAGCTCAAAATTTCAGACTAGATCATCTTGATCTCATTATCTCATCTTCATTAATCTTTATCAGTGACTTTGTCTCATCTAAGGCAAGAGTCAGAATCAATATCTAACATCACCAATCTCTAAGATCAAGAGAAGTCAAAATTTGTCCCTAGAATTACCCTTGTCAAACATAACTCAGACTCTCCTCGACAGGTTATTCTTTTTTTTTTTTTATATCACTCATTTTAGTTCAAAACCTGGATAACATCATGTCTCTCACACCCTATGGAGGACCTTATACTAGTTCGGAGGCTAGAACCCAACCTGATGAATCCTGCATTAACCAATTTCCCCCGTGGGAAAAAGAGTGAGAGGACAACCTATTCAGAAATATTGATCCTTCTCTTTACATTGAGAATATGCATCATATTCCTCATGGTCCCCATAGACCAACCATATTTCAAGATTTCACAGAGGAAGATCTCAAAGACATAGAGAAGGATGCCTATTCCATGCAAGTAGTTGATGTCATTGTGGAAAGAAACCCCCAAATATTTCTATCCATGTTGATCAAAAATGGATTCAAAGTCCCTGCTAAATTCAATCTATCAACAATATGGCCTAAAAACCCACTAGCAGGATAAATAAAAACTCAAACCTCTCAAATGGATCCTGAGATATCTCAAATTTTTTCTCTACCATCATCAATGACAACTACATCAGCGCAGACTCTGTCAACCCAAAATAGCTCTGCCAATCAAGCTAGTACTTTATCCACCCAAAACATGATGGGCTCCCAAATGAGTGCACCCCTAGTCACCAGTTTAACTCAAGCATCAACCTCATGACATTTTACATCAAGTACTCATGTTGTGTCATCAATTCCACAAACAAGCAATAACCTATTTGTGACTACTCAGACACTGCAGTCTATCCCTACTAGCTTTGGGCTCAATACTTCACTCCAACATGGATCAATCTTTGTGGGTCTGACATTTATTCAACATCCACCAAAGGCTACACCTTTATTTCAACAGGGATCCCAAAAAATACAACAACAACAGCAATCTTGGACCAACCAAATTCCCGAGTATCATAATCACACACTGGGAAATCAATACCAAGTCCCAAGGACTGGATCATATTTCCCAACACAAGGAACATAGAGGCAAAGCCTTATACCTACCATGGCATAGAGATTCAATGTTGGGAACGTTCCTCAACCACCAACACACATGCTGATATAGCAAGTGAAAATTCTACAAACGCAAATGATGGACATGAAAAATCAAGGGCAAACCAAGTCTTACACAACAGAGGACTTGTACCCATACCCATTTAATCACTCATTGTGCATGTCTCCATTTCCCACTCACTTCTCAGTACCCAAATTTGACAAATACAGAGGTAGTACCAACCATGTAGAGCATGTCAGAGAGTTCTTTGCTAGCTTCATTGAGGTTGCACGTGATGAAACTTACCTAATGTGATTGTTTCCATAGAGTCTAGTCAGACTAGCAATGGAATGGTTCTCACACCTACCCCATGGAATTCAATCTTGGGGAGAATTGACCAAAAAAATTATTGTTCACTTCCATCATAACATCGAACACAAGGTTAGCATCAAGGACCTCTGTGACATTAAGAAAAAATATGGCAAATCCTTTTTTAAATTCTTACAAAGGTGGAGGAATATTGCAAATAGAATAACGTATGATGTTCCTAAAAAAGACCTAATAGTCATGTTCATTGACAATCTGATCCCAAATATGTCATTCACCATAGAATTACAACTCACTCCAAACTTCAAGAAACTCATCGAACGAGGATTTTGATGTCAGAAAAACTTGGTCAAGAGAGGAATCCTTGCAGCATATCCTACCCAAATGAACATGAACAAGAATGAAATGGATAAGCCCAAATGGTAGAATAAGAAAAAGAATGTCAACAATGATGGTTTCATTGATGTCAAAATAGTCAACTATGCTCAACCCAAGGTTTCACTACAAGGAGCACCCATGACAAATCAAAAACCCATGGTTTACACTCAGCAGACAAATATTCAAAATCAAACACCCACTGTTCAAGAAACTGTCGTGTCCAACAACCAACCCAATGTGCAACGCCCATAAAGGTTTATGTTTCCTAATTGTGACTACACACCATTAGGAGAGTTGATAGAGTCATCTTTGAACAATCTTATTCAAACCAATAATACCACTCTGCCTGAAATCAGAGAATAAAAAGGTGCTATGAAACCCATGTGGTGGAATGAAAATGACTTTTTTTAATATCATCGGGTAAAAGGACACAAGACACACAATTATTACTGATTGAAAAATGTCATACAAGATCTAGCCGTCCAAGGGATTATCAATGTCACAAATACCCAATCCAAGGGTACAACAGATCACACAATATTCAATGATACATTCCATGATCATAACAAAGGCAAATCCTCCACGTCTGGTGGGCAGTCTAAGAAAGTGAGCTATAACTATACCAACTCTGATAGCACCATCAATTGTATTAATCCTTCAGATAGTCGAGTTGCTATGATTAATATCAGAGATCCCAATGCCAAATGCGTTGTCATAACACGATGTTCTAAGGTTGTTTTGCAAGGAATGCCTTCCGCTTCAACTACACCAGCTAATCCTACAACATCCTCCAATCCATAAACCATTATAGTGGATCATCTAAAGGACACAACTACACATATCTCCATGTTTGACCTATTGCACATATCCCCGTAGTATAAGAAAGCTTTGGATCAAGCCCTTCAAAATGCAGTTGTCCCATGAGACATAATGCCTAAAAATATCCAAACCATGGTAAATTACATTGCTTCCAACAAACATGCTACATTTATAGACCATGATGTTCTGCCACACAATCCCCTAGATAACGATACCCTACATCTGCTTATCCAAGTTCACAAACACACAATCCGAAGAGTCCTCATTGATGGCGGGGCTGGGTTAACTTATGCACTCTAAAATTAATAAAAACCATGGGCTAATCTAAATCTAGAATTGATGTCACCAGGAGGATAAATATAAGGCCATATGATGAGGAGGAAATATCATAAAAAGGTATCCTCATGCTACCAGTCAGGATAGGCCCTGTCATAAAGAACACCCCATTTCAAATCCTAGACCTGGTTTTGGATATAGCATGTTACTTGGAAGGTCATGGATTATGAGATGCAAGAGGTCCCTTCAGCTTATCACCAATGCACAAAGTTCCCATACCAAGGGGCAGAGATAATCATTGAAGGAGATCCAAACCCATTCCAATAATGCAACACCATAAGAAGCAGTACATACAATCAAGTTCCTTCAACTCAAAAAGAAAGCATTCCTTCTGCCTCTAATTCTATTCCCAAATACATACCAAGAAAGGTGTGGAATATATCAATCAAGGAAAAAGGGTGTGGTAAGTATAGCTATGAGGAAACTTTTAACATCACTAAAATGCCTCAAAATCCCAGATCATATGGCATGCCCTGACCAGTGGAAACACATGAAATTTTGTAACCAATTCTATTCAAATGTCCACCAACCACATTTGTCAAATGGGGGGACATAGTTGAAGAAAACCCTTTCAATATGTACATCAACACTTGGTTGCATAAAGACTCTCACGAGACACCTTAGGCACAGATACCTTTGTCACAATATGGGGTTGGTTTCACTATGCTGCAAAAATTTGGATACGATGGTAAGACTGGTCTAGGGGCCAGACAACAAGGCTTAATGGAACTGTCTTTACTGCCAACCTAAAAAAACAAAAGAGGGTTAGGCTATGGAAAAAATAAAACTAGTACAACCATCTGAGATATACCCATAGACCAAGAAAAAATTGTAGAATTAAAATGGGGGTAAAATCTAGAGCATGCCCTAATCAGCAGTATACTCCAGCAGTTATTGCCATCGGAAGTGGAACCCTCTTATTCCCAATTGAACCTTAATCAAACTATCCAAGACGATAAAAAAAGTGAGACATCTAACAAGCATTCTAGCATGACTGATTCCCATGAGTAAGAGTGGTTATCCCTTCGTAATTATGAGTCACCCATCCCATACTATTCACCTCAGTCCTTTAGTACTATACACCTTGAAGAAATGTTTGACTAAATGACCATAGAAGACAAACTATGTATTGATAAACATATCGATGTCAATTCCTTAGGTGGTGCATCCACATCCCATTACCAGTTTTTCAAAACTATCATCGCGGTCCCATTCACCCAAGCAGAGTCATCCCCCCATGAGGATCTTTGTCTAGTCTACCTTGAATTGATAGAATGGGACCAACAAGGACAACCTGACATAGATATTTTTGAGAATGATGAAGCCATCATAGACTTCATGGGACTTTGAGAAGGCATACCATCAAGAGACCACAAAGAAGGCTTCTCCTTTAACCTGGATAGATCGGCATACTTTGGGGAGGAGGATCCTCTTTTTAGTCACAAAATCAAAATCAAAAGAAAAAATAATAGTCAGTAAGTGAAAACTATAAGGCACTTTTTGACCATAAAAAGAGAAAAAAATAAAGGATGTATCTTCTAGTGAAAACCTCTTTGAGGTGCCAGAGGATGGAAAGCTAGAAATCCTCCCCTTAACAGAAGAAAATTTGGTGTTACTAGCAGAAGAAAAAAAGGAAGTCAATATAGGGGATGAAAAGAACCCTAAATATATCTATTTGGCTAAATCTCTTACACAATAGGAGAGAGAATGATTCATTAGTTTCTTCAAGGAAAGAGAAATCAAATTTGCATGGTCTTATGCAAACATACCAAGTTTGGATCCGGAGCTAGTGCTACATCATCTGCCATTGTTGCCAAATGCAAAACTGGTTAAACAAAGATTGATAAAGATGCATCTGCACATCACTTTACTTGTCAAAGCATAATTGAACAAACTCCTAGATGTAGGATTCATAAGACTGGTTCCATATGCAGATTGGATATCTAATCTCATGATGGTAACCAAACACAATGGTCAGATCCATATATGCATAGATTTCAGAGATTTGAACAAGGCTTGTCCCAATGATGAATTTCCTCTACCAAACATTGACATGATAGTTGACCTAATAGCATGGCACCAAATTTTATCACTCATGGATGACTTCTCTAGATATAATCAAATCAGGATTCCACAGAGAACCAACACAAGATAGCATTCACATGTGCCTAGGGCAATTACTACTGGAACGTAATGTCATTTGGTCTGAAAAATGCAGGTGCAACTTATCAAAGGGAAATGACCAGATCTTTCTTGATCTAATTTATAAAACAATGGAAGACTATGTTGATGACATACTGGCCAAATCAATGCTTAGGGAAAATCACCTACAAGTTTTGGGCCCGATATTTGATTGAATGTAGGAGTACAAGGTCAGACTCAATCCAAAGAAGTGTACATTTGGAGTTACTGCTGGAAAGCTCCTTGGACTCATCGTATCACAATGAGGCATTGATGTAGACCCAGAAAAGGTTAAGGCCATCCTTGAAATGCCACCACCAACAAATCTGAGGCAACGAAGGGGTCTACAAGGAAGACTGAAATCTATCAGGCAATTCATCGCCCAACTAGAAAACAAGTGTCACCCATTTCATTACCTACTGCATAAAGATGTGATCTTTATATGGATAGAACAAAGTGAGAAAATTTTTCAAATCTTCAAGAATTATCTATTAAATTCTCCTATATTGGTGCCACCCAGTCAAGGCAAGCCACTCCTTTTATATATCTCAAAAACGGAGTCAACACTAGGTGTTCTCTTGGCACAACATGATGACCAAGGCAAGGAAAGAGCCATTTACTACCTCAGGAGAACATTGGTGGGCTACGAGCTAAATTATTCATCAATTGAAAATTCATGTCTCACAATTGTCTTTGCTTCCCAAAAGTTAAGACATTACATGTTGATTCACCAAACAAAGCTAATAGCACACATTGATCCATTGAAGTATGTGTTGAGTAAAGTAGCACTAACAGGTCCACTCACCAAATGGGTCATGATCTTAAGTGAATTTTACATAGAGTACATGGATCGAAAGGCAATCAAAGGGAAAGTAATTTTAGACCAACTAGCAAAGGCACCAATACAAGATTGTCATCCTATAGTGTCTAACTTTCCAAATGAATCCATTCTCATAGTACAACCGGTAATAGAGGTTTGTCAACTATTCTTTGATGGGTCATATAGAAACCATGGTGTAGGAGAAGGGATAGTACTCATTACTCTAAATAATGGTATAATTCCTAAGTCTTTATAACTTAACTTTCCATGCATGAACAACATAGTTGAGTATGAATATCTGGTCACCGGATTGAAAATAGTTATACAATGGAGGATAAAGAACCTGAGAGTCTATGGTGATTCCCAATTGGTCATCATCCAAGTAAACAATGACTACATGAAAAAAGATGATAAACTGATCCCATATAGAGAGCTTATGAACAAGCTACGAGCTTCCTTTCATTTCATTGTATTTGAGAAGGTTCCAAGAGTTCAAAACAAAGCAACGGATGCAATGGCTACTATAGCATCCTTGATCGGCATGTCAGGTAATGAAACTAGATTTCAATTTCTAGTAGAGTAATTAATGATACTGGCATATCAAGCTCTAATCATAAAGTCAGTGTGTTTCCTTGTTGGTCCTAAGTCCCCTTGGTACCATAAGGTATATAATTATCTCCAAAATAGTATCCTACTGCCCGACCTATCAAGAAACCAACAAAAGTCCATCATCCACCAAGCCTCTAGGTACACCCTTCTCGCTAGTACTCTATATAGAAGAAGTCTAGATGGAACACTTTTACAATGTCTCACTTCCATGAAATCCTAGAGAGCCTTGTACGAGGTATATAAGGGAATTTGTGGGGCCCACATAGGTGGAAATAGTTTTGCAAAGAATATCATCAGACTGGGATACTATTGGCCCATAGTAGAGATAGATGGTAAGAAATACGTGCAAAGGTATCAACAATGTCATATTCATTGAGATCTTTTCCATGCACCAACTCAAGAGCTCAATCCCATCACTTCACCATGGCCATTTTCAAAATGGGGATTCGATTTAGTGGGTAAGATTACACCAGCATCTTCTAATAGCCACAAGTACATCATTGCAGCAATAGAGTACTTTACCAAATGGGTAGAAGCAATTCCTCTCACATACATCACTAGTAAGAAAATCTCCATATTCATACTCAACAACATCATCTATTGATATGGAATCGCAAATACCATACCCACAGATCATGGTACACCTTTTAAAAATCAAGATGTTGAAGATCTCAGTGACAAGTTCCACATAAAGAAAGTTTTCTCTTTGTTCTACTATCCCCAAGGGAATGGGAAAGAAGAAGCCACTAAGAAAACCATCCTGAAGATCTTAAAGAAAATGGTCAATGAATCTAGGCAAGACTGGCATTTATAGCTCAGTCTTGCACTATGGGCATACAGAACTAGTGTGAGAACCCCTACAGGAGAAACTCCATTCTCACTAGTATATGGATCAGAGGTGGTCCTACCCCTCGAAGTTGAAATCTCATCCCTTATAATCTCACTGAAGAACATCATTTCAGATGAAGACTACAGAGTAGCAAGACTCAATGAACTAGAACTATTGGATGAGATAAGACAGAATGCACTCAATCACTTACAAGGCTATCAAAATCACCTTAGAAGAAACTATCACAAGGTTAGACCATGAACCTTTGAGGTAGGAGATCTCGTCCTCATGGAGAGTCAAAAGATCCAAGAAAAAAGGGTTAAACCAGGAAATTTTGAACCTAATTGGCTAGGACCCTACGTCATCATAACGTCATACAATAGTGGGGCATATCAACTAGAAACTCAAGAATAAGATCAACTCCCTATTCATATCAATAGAATGCACCTTAAAAGGTTCTACGCCTGAGATCTCAAGGTCAAGGGAACATATCTAAAATCTAGAAAATACAAAAAAAATCAAAAAATATAAAAGGTTACCTTGGTGAAAGCCTGGAAAACAAGCGCCTTGGCGATAATTAAAAAATTAAAAAAAGAGAGAAGTAAAGAGAAATACAATCGCTCTCTTAGTGAAAACCTGGCAAACAGGCACTATTGGGCAGGTACCTTGGTGAAAACCTGGTAAACAGGCGCCAAGTGGTTAAATCCCACTTCACCATCAATGAACTCCAAAATACTAAATCTTGTGTTCCCCACATGCAAGATTGAGTACCCAAGATTATTTTTAGAAGCGCAATCCCCTTTGTGAATCCTTCTTATCCATGGTTTGTACTAGTTCACCAAACTAGGGGGAAATTCTAAAATTCCTAAAAATCCCTAAAAATCTTTAAAAAGTTATCAAATATCCAAAAATGAGAAAAATGTCCTGAAAAAATCAATCATCAAAATATCAAATACTGCAAATCTCAACAATAAATCATCTCTTTCATCAACAAGCAAATGACGATCAAACAATTACTCAAATTTCAAAACTGTGAGCTTCGCAAATCAACAATGGACTCATATAACTCAGCTTTATCAACAATCAAATCTGTCAACAATCAAATCAATCAATCAATCTTCAAATAAAACTATCAATTGTCTTATATAGAGATTGATATACTCAAAACCAGACAGATAGGTCTTTTATTAGTCATCCATTCTTGAAACTAGACACAATCAAGCATCAAAATCAAGAAAATCAAGGAATAACAGACTGTTGACTAGGTCAGTTGTGTCAGATTGTTGTCAGTTTATCTTTCGCGATTATGTTCTTACGCTACTCAAGGATACCACCAAGTGATGAGAGTAGCTATGATGGATCATGATCTTGTTTTCTTTGATTGTTGTTTATGGATTGTTTCAATTCAATTCTAGGGCAATGAGGATTCAGGATAAATGTAGTAGGAGCTGTCACATATCTGGAAGCCATGTAGTTCCATGATCTGAGCTAACCGCTGGAAAAGAATTGAATATTCCTTATCTATTATATGCTTATTATTATCAAGAAATCATAGTGGTATCCAAATGGTCAATATCAGGGTGCATTTGGGTTTCTCTTTGGTAATTTTCTTATTCTTATCGGGAATCATAGTAGTATCCAGATGGTCAATATCTGAGTGCATTTGGTTCTCTTTATTTTCAAACAAATATCATAGCGGTATCTAGATGGTTAATATTTGGGTGCATTTGATTCTCTTTCTATTTAGTTTCTCTACTTCTAGTTATCAGAGATCATAGCGGTATCTAGATGGTCAATATCTAAGTGCATTTGAGTCTCTTCCTTTTCATAATAAGGTGCAATAATGAATAAAATTGGAAAACATGGTAGGGGCTTGGTTTCATCACTCATGTCTTTTATTTAGCCTCTTCCTACCATATCTCATCTATCACTAACTTTATTCTAACTAACACATGCATTTACTCAGACACATGGTACATTTTAGGTTTGCATTCATTTATTGCATAAAGCAAAGAAAAAAAACTGCATACATCATCAATAGATCATACATATATTCATTCATCATAAATAGCCATCCTACATACATTTGTCAGTATCATACAAAAGTAAAGATCATACATATATAAACATAAAGCATCTCATAAAGTGCATCATCATATACAAAGCATATAAAAATAAGTTGCACATCATATAGAATCATGTCATAAATAGAGCATCTCATATATCATATGTCTGAGTACAATGGATGGTCACAAGTCACAAGTCTTCCCTAATGGTGATCAACATAAATGTCTATAAATATTGGTACATCATGGATACAAAATCATTACAGCATCAGTACAAAATCAATACAAAAAATGGTACAACAAGGTACACAGTGGTATAATTCTACAAGAAAGGAATCAACAAGTGCTACCCCACCCTCAAAGCCAGGTGGACAAGAGGGTGGCATATTAATTCATGGCATCTACTTCTGCAAAGGATCTCTGACCACACCACTACTCTATGATCGTTGTGCTCTACTAGATCTCTATGATGCATTATAACTCAAAACACACTCAAAAGAAGGAACAACACTCTCATAGTGTTGTTGCCAGTACTCAATCTCCCTCTCGGCCTCATGACCTAATCTCTAGAGATGATCATGGGAATCCCTCAAGGATAGATCCTGAACACTCTCCAAGTAAGCTATATCATCAGAGAGAGCCGATCTCTCCCTGTTCTCTAAGGAAGTAACCTGACTCTTAGCAGCAATGACCCTGCTCTCCAAGGATGTAGCTCGTGCCTTTGAGCCTGCAAATCTCACCTGCAAATCAAAAATATCTTGAGTTAGCCTCTCCACCTCTGATATATCATCATCCTATCCATCCATGGCCACATCCATCTCAACCTCCTCCCCAGTCCCTCTCAACCCCTCACCTTTGACCACCCAAGATTCCTCCTCACTGCTCTCACTCTCACTTCTACTGCTACCACTAGTGTTATTGGATGTAGAGGACCCCGACCCAACCTCCACCATCTCCACATCCCCCTCCTCTCCTATCTCATCTCCTCTCTCCTCCCCTCTCTTAGCAAGAATATCCTTTGTCCAACTTTGCACCCTCCTAACAAGCTAAGGTCCCTCCTCCTCCAACATAGCCCCCAATCCCACCCAAATGGTACCGCCAATACATCCACTCATTCGCCCGCTCACCCTGGGAGTACCACCTCTACTCCTCACACCTACACCACCATTACCAAGATCAAGATCATCATCATCACCCCTACCGCAACCTCTGTCCCTATCTCTCCCTCCATCCCTAC
>MU225240.1:7802487-7832237 GCA_018584345.1 Thuja plicata
TTTTCACTCTTCTGAAGTGAGCCCTGTTAGGAGCCAACCTTGTTAAAGGTTACAATAACACACTATTAGGTGTGACCTTGTTAAAGGATTTAATCACCTTGTGAGGAGTGGCCTTGTTAGAGGTCTTTAACACTTCAATATAGAAATGTTACCTTGTGAGAGGATTTACAAAATACTGTTAAGTCTACTATGTTAAGAGATTTTGATCACTGCTACAATTGTTAGCAAGTAACAATGGAGTGACCTGTATGTGTAAACAACTATCTTTTCTGATTCATATCTCTGCTTGATTGTAACTGGATCCTTGTTGATCAGATATTCTATTGCAGCTCCGAGTGTTCTATACTTAATCAGAATCCCATCTGATTTCTCCTTCACTCTTAATGTCACAGAATTCTAAACTTCTATCTTTTGCTTTCGCTTCCAAACTTTTTATAACAACACCACACTATTCAATCAAAACTTGACCTTTCATAAATACATGGTAAGCCCTGTCAAGTCGGCTTGAAGACTTTAAATGATAAATCATACTACAGTTGGCCTCATATAACTATTTAATTACATAATATAAATCAATGTTAGTCGGCTGCAACTTAATGCCCGACCAAGACTGAAATGCCCGAGTGAACTCGGTCAACATTGAACTTCTTCAATGCCCGACCTTAACTCATTCTGTTTACCAACTATGCTCGGTCTGAATGTAGACATTAGTGTAAAACCACTACATAAGTCTAAATACATGTGTAACATCAATGACAATACACAATTGAATAATTGTCTTCAACAAAAGGGACTGGGTCTCGTCGTCTAAGGCTTGAGAGAGGTAGATGGATGGTTTTGTTTTTTTTCCAAAGGCCTTTTTCACATGACTTGTCTTAAACATATTGTTTGTTTAAATTGTTAATAGTAATATTACTCAAAAATACATGTTCTTGTAAAAATTAATTATATTCAAATTTTTTCTATGCTAATATAACAACCTTGTATATTTTATGTCTACCAATACAACTTTTTTAAGTCAATATTTTATACCAAATTCACATATTGATTTTCTCATAAAAACATTTTTTTTCTAGTATAGTCAAAGTTCTGACAAAATGTTGTGGTTTCTCAGATGTTTTCGTCTGAAATAATTATCAACAATGCAAATTATAAATTTGGGTAGAAAATTTACCATAGATTTGGATATAAAAGCTCAAAAGTTCTTAGAGTGTTGAACATGCTAGACGTTGTGATTGAACCCATAAAGTCCTTAATGTTGTAATTGTATTTTTGTTCACTCTCATAAAATTTCAAGCTTGAGTATGTTTTTTGGGATATTTTTTCTCTGTGTACTTTATCTCTAAGATTATTAATCATTTTCACAAACAATCTCATTTTAATTGCAAAAACTATTGGGAAGGGTTGGATATGTGATGAAGATAATTGTTAATGTTGGTGATCTCATTCTAATTTCAACAACTACCCTTGGTTTGAGAAAACATTTGAAAGCTTTAGAGATCTTGTGCAAGGTGGTCCCAATGCAGGTGAGCACCGTCAAAACTAAGTGTTGAAGACAATTATTCAATTGTGTATTTTCATTGATGTATACACAAATGTATTAATGTTACACAAATGTCTAATCCTAACCAAGCACAATCAGTGTATGTCAAGCTCTCTTGGGAATTGAAGAAGACTCCAGTATCAGCCAAGTGATTTTCAGTACTAACCGAGTTCACTCGGGCAATACAGTAAGGTCGGGCATTGAAGGATTACAGTGTTAACTGAGTTATGCATTTAGTGTCAGCCGACTAACAGCAGTTTACACTTTATGTTTAATTGGTTAATTTTCGCCGATAGATTTGAATTTTATTGTTTATTTGGAAGGTTATTCAAGCCGAATTGACAAGTCTTATCATATATATACAAGGTCAAGTTTGGATTGAATGAGTGTGAGTTTTGATATGAAAAGTGAAGGCAAAATAAGATGGGATTCTGATTAAGGATAGAATATCCAAACTGAGCTGCATAAGAATATTTGATCAGTGAGGATCCAGTTTAAAGACAGAATAAAGATTTGAATCTGCAAAGATAGTTGCTTCTTCAATCAGGTCAATCCATTGTTACTCTCTAACAATTGTAGCAGTGATCCAAATATTTTTACAGAGTAGACTTAACAGTCTTTCACAAATCCTCTCACAAGGTGGCATTTCTAAACTAAAGTGTTTTAAGACCTCTAACAAGGTCACTCCTTACAGGGTGATTAAATCCTCTAACAGGGTCACACCTTATAGTTTTTTTTTGTATCCTTTAAAAGGGTTTGCTCCTAACAGGGCTCACTTCAGAAGAGTGAAAAACAGTAACTTGTTGCAATTGGTGGTTTTCCCAAATTGGGTTTCCACTGTAAATCTTGGTGTCATCTGTGTACATGTTATTTTCTTTATGCTTTATGTTTCTACACTTAATCACTAAAGGATAATCACATTTAATATCTTAAGATTGCTTTGTTAACCGAGTAACATTATAATATCTTTGTTAACCGAGTAACAATGATAAGTTTGATTAAGACATCTAAGGGACTTGCATTTGTTTTTGTGGTAACTGATTCACCCCTCCCCTCTCAGTTACTCAACTCATTTCCAACAATTGGTATCAGAGAATTTGGTGCTTTTAGGGAAGGTTTCAAGGCCTAAGCTAAAGATCAGATATGTCTTACAGAAGGGAGATCCCCAAGCTTAACAAAGACAACTTCATTGCATGGCAAGAGTTGATGAGGCTACATCTATCTACTATTGGAGATACTGGTTTGCAATTCTTGGAACACAAGTATGTGGAACCACCTAGACCTATGTATGTGGATCAGATGGTGGACATGAAGAATCATAACATAATGATGATTGATATAACTTCTTCACTCAGCTATTTAAAATTTGATGAAGTCAAGGGCTGCCTTGATGCCTATGATATATGGAAGAAACTGCATGTTATCCATGGAGGAGATGACAATGTAAAGAGAGCCAAAGTAGAGAGTCTCAGAGGTCAGTTTGATCAGATGAAAATAAAGAAGGAGAAGACATTACAAAATACAGTGAAAGAATCAAGAAAAGTGTCAGTGCCATCAGAGCTGCTGGTGGACAGATTGAAGACAAAACAGTGGTTAGTAAAATATTAAGAACTTTACTTCCTATCTATGCAATTAGAGTTTCAGCTATTCAAGAGATGAGGTGCAGTAATGATATTACTCTAGATGCATTGGTTGGAAGGCTAACAGCTTTTGAGTTGGACAATTTTGACAATTATTCTCCTAATCCTAGCAATTTTGAGTTTGCATTCAAAGCCAAATTAAGCCTTGGTAAGATGGATAAAAGAGGAAAATAGATTGACAATGATAGTGACGATGAATCTGATGATGAAGATCTAGAAATCATTGAAGCAATACTTGCAAAGAGAGCTTCCAAAGGAAAAGGGAAATACAAAGGAAGAATACCATTGATTTGCTTTTCATGTGATGAGGTTGGCCACATTGTTGCTAAGTGTCCAAACAAAGAAGACAAAGATGAGAGAAAGTTCAACAAGTACAAAGGAAAGAAAGATTTCAAAAGTTACAAAAGCTACAAGGACAAAGGTAAGAAATCTTGTTATATTGTAAGAGATTCTGATAGTGATGAAGATGAAGATGAAATGGTTTACATTGCTATTAAGGATGAGTCAGATAATGAAGAAAATGAAAAGACTGCACTTTTCTCTCATGTTAATGACACTTGGATAATTGATAGTGGTTGTTCTCACCACATGACTGGTAATAAAACTAAATTTGAACATCTTGAGCACTATGATGGTGGGAGTGTCACATTTGGGAATAATGAACCTTGCTATGTGAAAGGTAAAGGTTGTATTGCTCTAACTGAAGGAATCAAATGTGATAATGCTTATTGGGTTGAAGGACTAAGGTGTAATCTACTGAGTGTGGCACAGCTGAATAATATTGGTTTCAAGGTAGAAATCATGAATGGTAAGGCCAAGATCATGGATGGTAAAGGAAACCTAGTTGGAACTGGTAGGAAAACAAAATGTAAACTATTCTATCTCAGTCTCACTGAAAGTTCATGTTTTACTGCACAAGTAGAAGAAAGTTGGTTATGGCATAAAAATTTGTGTCATGTGAACTTTGATAACCTGGTCAACATAAGCAAGAACAGAAGAGAAAGAGGTATTCCTATTTTGAAGAAACCTGAATTGGAAATATGCAAACAATGTCAAATTGGGAAGATGTGCAAAACTAGTTTCAAGAGAAAGAATTACAATACTCAAGAAGTCTCGGAGTTAGTGCATACTGATCTATGTGGACCAATTGGAACAACAAGTTACACTGGAGAGAAGTATTTCATTCTATTTGTTGATGATCATTCTAGAATGATGATTGTTATGTTTCTCAAGGAGAAATCAAAAGTTTAAGTGGTACCTTGCAAGAGTTGAGAAGGAAACAGGAAAGAAACTAAAGTGCCTAAGATCTGATAGAGGAGTTGAATTCATTTCTAATGAGTTCAATGAATTATGTAATGAAAGAGGAATCAAGAGACAAGTATCTGCCCCTGGTACACCATAGCAAAATGGAATAGAAGAAAGAAGAAACAGATCTATTATGGATTGCGCAAGAACCTTGATAATTGAAAAGAATGTTGCAACCAAATACTGGAAGTAAGCTATCAGCACTGCAGTTCATACCTTGAACAGAGTTAAACTGAAGAAAGGTATTGATCACACACCTTTTGAATTATCGTATGGCTATAAACCCAATATTTGTTATTTCAAAGTATTTGGAAGTAAATGCTACATCTTGAAGGAAGCAAGAAATAGAAATTTTGATGTAAAAGGTGATGAAGGCATACATAGGCTACTCCTGTAAAAGAAAAGCATAGAAATGTTTGAATCTTGCTACTCATAAAGTCATAGAAAGTGTGCATGTGAAGATTGATGAGTTTGCAGAGAGAAGTGAAGAACAGAGCAGTAAAGAGCCTGAGGACTACATGAACTTTGTGTATTATGAACCTGATACTATACCTAAGACACAAGCAATGGTGATTGGACAGCAACCATGTCAACCTCTGAATTCATCAGCACAAAATTTGTTACAACTTGTGCAACCCGGCTGCTAATAGTTGCAACTGAGTCACAGACAGAGAGAACCGAGTCTCAGTCAAAAGATAAAAACAAAATGTTTTAGCATGGTGAACCAATTGGAACAAGCCCAAAATCAAAGAAGAAGGAACTTGTACTTGCAAAATATGTCAGAAGGCATCATGCACTTGAACAAATAATTGGAGGTCAGACAGAAGGTATTATAACAAGGAACAAAATTAAAGGTACATGTTTGCTTAGTGAAATTGAACCTAGAATCATTAAAGATGCTTTGAATGATGAAAGTTGGATAGAAGCTATGAATGAAGAAATTGAGCAGATAGAAAGGAACAAAACCTAGACTCTTGTGCCTAGACCAAAAGACAAGAATGTAATTCATACTAAGTGGGTTTCTAGAAACAAGTTGAATGAAAAAGGTGAAGTTTCTAGAAACAAGGCAAGATTAGTGTGTAAAGGATATGCTCAGGAAGAGGGTATTGATTATGGAGAAACTTTTGCTCTTGTTGCAAGACTTGAAGGAGTCAGAACTCTTCTAGCATATGCAGCACATAAAGGATTCAAGGTATACCAAATGGATGTAAAATATGCATTCTTGAATGGAATTCTGGAAGAGGAAGTCTATATTGAGCAACCTAAAGGTTTTGTTGATCCTAACAAAAGGAATATGGTTTGTGAAATGCACAAAGCCTTGTATGGACTGAAGCAAGCTCCTAGAGCCTGGTATGAGAGACTGCATAGTTACCTAGTAAGTAATGGATTTCAGATAACTAATGACAATAGTAGCTTATACATCAAGGAAGGGCCTCGGAACAAGATACTATTAGCAGATATATTTGTTGATGATATACTATTCACTGGATATGATGATTTATGCAAAGCAATCTCTGAAGCTATGAGTAAGGAATTTGAGATGTCTATGTTTGGAGAAATCAAATTCTTTGTTGGTTTACAAGTTCATCAGATGAAGGATGGTATCTACAATACTCATTCTAAATAGATCAAAGAGATACTGAAGAAATTTGGAATGGAAGATTCCAGACCAGTTGGGACACCTATGTCTACTGGACATAAGTTGTCTAAGGTTGATGACTCAAAGGAGGTAAATCAGACTACCTACAGATCCATGATTGGTAAACTTCAATATGTTGTTCACACTAGACCTAATATTGCATTAGCAATTGATATTGTTGCAAGGTTTTCAACTAATCCTAGAGAGAATCATTTGATGGCTATCAAAAGGATTCTGAGATATCTTAAGGGCACTGAAGAATATGGATTATGGTATAAGAAAGGAGGAAACTTTAATTTGAAGACTTTTACTGATGTTGATTGGGCAGGAAGTGTTGATGACAGAAAGAGCACCAGTGGTGGAGCATTATTTCTTGGAAAGAGGTTAGTATCTTGGACTAGCAAGAAACATAATTGCATTTCTTAGTCTACAACAGAGGCAGAGAATGTTGTTGCAGCAGTGAATTGTTCAAATATCATATGGTTCAAACAGTTGTTGTCAGGTATGAAGGAGGAAATCAAAGAACCAGTTATTATCTACTGTGACAACACTAATGCTATTAACATTTCAAAGAACCCTGTGATGCATACTAAGACTAAGCATATTGCAATAAAGTATCATTTCTTGAGAGAATTGGTTCAGGACAAGGAAGTAAGGTTGGAATATGTGAATACTAAAGAACAAATTGCAGACATATTCTCCAAACCTTTACCTAAGGATGCATTCTTGTATCTTAGAGGAAAGCTAGGGGTGATTCCCCTAACTGAGGCTCACTAAACCCCAGATTAGTGATGCATCAATCGAGCTATAGTACAGATCTAACAAGTTGATGCAGATTGTCAGAGCTTATTGCATATGAATCAATACATCATGTACATTACAACTTCATTGGATGGTGTCTTTGGCATTGGATGTCAAAGAGGGAGAGATTATTGATGTCATGCCAAAGAAAATCAATATATCAGAGGGAGAAATTTTATCAGAAACGGAGATTGATGTAAGAGGGAGAATTTTGTATTGCAGTGACTGTGAAGACAAAGGGAGTTTTCTGGATGAGAATTAGAATGAAGCTAAGCACATTATAAACTTGAGAATCAGAATGAAGCTAAGGACACTAATAAACTTTATTCTTGTTTATGTTGGTCTAAATTCTTTGTATAATGACATGTTGTGTTGCCATCAATGCCAAAGAGAGAAATTGTTGAAGACAATTATTCAATTGTGTATTGTCATTGATGTATACACAAATGTATTGATGTTACACAAATGTCTAATCCTAACCGAGCACAGTCAGTGTATGCCGAGCTCTCTCGGGCATTGAAGTTGACTCCTGTATCAACCAAGTGATTTTCAATACTAACCGAGTTCACTCAAGCAATACATTAAGGTCGGGCATTGAAGAATTATAGGTATAATCGAGTTATGCATTTAGTGTTAGCCGACTAACAATAGTTTACACTTCATATTTAATTGGTTAATTGCAACCTATAGATTTGAGTTCTATTGTTTATTTGGAAAGTTATACAAGCTGACTTGACAAGGCTTATCATATATATACAAGGTCAAGTTTGGATTAAATGAGTGTGAGTTTTGATATAAAAGTGAAGGCGAAATAAGATGGGATTATGATTAAGGACAAAATATCCAGACCAAGTTCCATAAGAATATTTGATTAGTGAGGATCCAGTTTAAAGACAGAACATAGATTTGAATCTACAAAGACAGTTGCTTCTTCAATAAAGTCAATCCATTGTTACTCTCTAACAATTGTAGCAATGATACAAATCTCTTTACAGAGTAGACTTAACAGTCTTTCACAAATCCTCTCACAAGGTGGCATTTCTACATTGAAGTGTTTTAAGACCTCTAACAAGGCCACTCCTTACAGGGTGATTAAATCCTCTAACAGGGTCACACCTTACAGTGTGTTTTTGTAACCTTTAAAAGGGTTGGCTCTTAACAAGGCTCACTTCAGAAGAGTGAAAAACAGTAACTAGTTGCAATTGGTGGTTTTCCCAAATTGAGTTTCCATGGTAAATCTTGGTGTCATTTGTGTGCATATTATTTGTTTTATGATTTATGTTTCTGCACTTAATCACTAAAGGATAATCACATTTAATATCTTAAGATTGCTTTGTTAATCAAGTAACAGCATAATATCTTTGTTAACTGAGTAATAGTGATTAGTTTGATTAAGATATCTAAGGGACTTGGATTTGTTTTTGTGGTAACTGATTCACCCCTCCCCTCTCAGTTACTCAACTCATTTCCAACACTAAGATCATGATTATCTATGTAAAGAGGAAGGAGCAAGTTATTCATTATTGAAGGAAGCTTGTTAGAGATCGTGGAGGAATACAAGTACTTGGGAGTTTATTTTCACAATAGGCTCAGCTGGGAGACTTGTAGAACAAAACAGATACAAGAGGGTTGGAGAGCTTCTCTTTTGCTACAAAACAAATGTAGACAAGCAATGCTATGGGATTGGAAAACCAAGAAAACTCTTTTCGACTTGTTGGTCAAGCTAGTTGTTCTCTATGGTTGTGAGGTTTGGGGGAGCAACCTATTAAATCACAAATGGAAACAAATTGAAAGAATCCAAAAGCATACTATCCCTAGTAGCCTCAAAGCCAAATCAACAGTCATGTATGAGAGACTCTTAGCTGAAGCAAGTATGATTCTGATGGAGGCTTCAGTGGCAATCTGCTTGTTAATCTATCTTGAAAAAGTTGGGAACATGGATAAACACCGCTGACCCAAAATGGTTGTGGAGGAGAAGCTAGTCGATAGAAAGAAGACATGGATGAAGCAAAACAAGAAGTGGATGAGCACATGGGACATTGACTTGCAGTGTCAGGAAAATTTAAGGTTGCCATGTGGACTAAGAAAATTGGTTGAAAAAAAGCTCACTATGTAAAAAAGTTTAATCCACTTGGGACTATGATGAAAAAGATTACTCGCAGGTGATAATTAAGGGTAAGGCTAAACTATTTGTGGCACATAAAAGGATTGGGTCTCATCATCTAAGGCTTGAGACATGTAGACGGATGGTCCCCAAAGAAGTTTTGGAAGAAAGTAATGTACTTTTTCTAGAAAGGGCTAGTTGAAACTAAATTGTACTTTATCTTTGAATGTGATGCTTACCAAGATATCCAAGGTCAACATGAGAACAACTTGAAGGACGGTTGTCTAAACCAACTTTTTGAGGAAGCGAGGCTTCACAAAACTGTTGGTTCCTTATAAAGATTCAAAACCGAAGAGCTGATATTAAGAACATGAAGAATGCTTGGGATGTGATTTTTCTCGTTCGTTTGTCTACTGGTCTTGTAGACGTCATTAAAACTCTTTAAATTCAATCTTTTCTTGATTGTGATTTTACTACCATCTTATCAATATGTCCTATTTTAGTCAACTAATGTGGAATAATTGATCCCAACTCTATTAATTCATCAACAATCTTTCGCTATGTTTGAATACCTTCATTACTATTCGTGCCTTACTTTATTTGTATGTTACAAATTTGTCGGAACCTCCATCAATAGCATCTCCTCTAGGGAGATCTCAGAAAGGAAAGAATTGATAGCTTACGAGACTACACTTATTTCCCTCGTTTCTTTGAATTGTCAAGAGATTGAGTGAATTTAACGGGCGGGAAAACTTTACAACAGACACTTTTAGTTCCTACGGGCTTTTATATCATGTCCCCTTACATTTTTTAAAGAACCTCTCAGGACAACAAAGGGGGCATTTCACATTTTGGGACAGAATTATTGGGGATGTGTAGTCTCTTTGGCATAGTTATTTGCAACGGCGTGAGCGGTTGGCCTACATCGGGGGGCATCACTTGCAAAACTTACAATGGGCAAAGTGTAGTGGATTACGTGATTTGTTCTCGAAACCTTATAGCTAGAGTGTTAAAGTTTGATATTGGAGATACTCTGATAGATATGAAGTCCGATTACATGCCTCTTTATATTTGTTTGGATGTGGTTCCAAATAATCAGCATAACAAGCATGACCTCCACAGAGATAAAGCTATGATTAACCATGGGAGAATACTTTTAAATCAAGAAAATAGGGACATATTCAGGGCTGCCCTTAAACAGCAATTTTTGGAGATAGACAACAACAACAAGACTAATGATGGGGTCAACAATGATTTTGAGCATGTTCACAGCAACTTGTTGATTTCTATTATACACAAGGCGTTAAAAACATGTAAAAGATCTCGCATTAGAATGAGGGCTACTAATACTTTCCCGACTAATCCGTGGTATGATGAAGAGTGCAAGGCTGCCAAAAGATCTATAAAAGGGAAAAACACAAGTATAGAAATCAAGAAGAAAAATGCAAAGTTGCTCCAATTTAAAAAAAGAGGAGTATGCAAATGCTAGACGGAGGGAGTTATTATCTTTAAACAAGCACAACCCCAAAGAATTCTAGAAAGAATTGCAATAGAGGAAAAAACAAACTGAAAATAGTATTACGAATACTCAGTGGTTAGAATATGCAAAAACCCTCTATGAGAGAATTCATGAGAAGAACTCCCCTCCTATTATAAACTCTTCATTAGAGCTCTTCACGGTAGACGACATCAAAAGTGGGATAAAGAAGTTGGCAAATGGTAAGGCAAGTGACATTAATGGGCTTCAAGCTAAATTCCTAAAGTGGGGAGTTGATCTCCTCGCCCCTCACATAAAAGGAGTCTTTAACAAGGTCATTCAGTATGGTTTTCCAGTTGACTGGACTACTAGTGTGGTTATCCCTCTATTTAAAAGTGGGGACATTAATAATCCATCTAACTATCGCACTATTATGGTCAACCCTCTTTTCGGAAAACTTTTTGGGAGCATGATAAAAGGTAGAATCAGTAGTTGGGCAGAAAAGGAAGGAAAAAGGGCAAAAAGACAAGCGGGTTTCAGACCTAGGCACTCTACTATTGATCACTGTGTCACTCTTAGGCATTTGATAGAGAAAGTATGGAACAACCGGGGGGGAGATGTTTATTGTTTTGTGGACTTCAGGAAAGCTTTTGATACGATGCTTAGAGACTAGTTATGGAACAGAATGGAAGAATCGGGCATTCCAGACATGTATAGAGTTGTTGTTCATAGACTTTATGAGAGGGTCCAAGCCAAATCAGAACTAAAGATGGTATGTCCGAGTGCTTTGATAGTGACATCGGTGTGAAGCAAGGGTGCCTATTATCCCCCACTTTGTTTAGTTTATATATTGACAAGCTTGAAGCCTAGTTAGATAGAATTAACAGTGGGGGATTCCATTTGGCGGGGTTTGTGGTGAAGCTTCTTTTATATGCCGATGATCTTATCTTAATATCAAAAACAACCCAAGGATTAAGAGAACAGTTAGCGGCGCTGGAATGCTTTTGTTAAGATGTGGGGATGCAAGTGAACATTACCAAGATTAAAATTATGATTTTTTCATGGAAAAGAAAGGAGACACATAGTGTTTTTCTTTTCGAAGGCAACCCACTAGAGATTGTGAAAGAATACAAATATTTGGGGATTGACATCCATTATAGGCTCAGTCGAGAGACTTGTAGGACAAAAAGGATACACAGAGGCTAGAAAGCGTTATATCTACTTCAAAATAGATGCAAGAATGCTAAGTTGTGGGACTGGAAAACTAAGAAGACTCTGTTGGGTTTGCTGGTCACACTGGTTATTCTTTATGGTTGTGAGGTTTGGGGGGGCAGCATGTCTAGGTGTGGGTGGAGACAATTAGAGAGGATTCAAAAGCACTTAATCACTAGCAATATCAAGGTCAAGGCCTCAATACCTTATGAAATTATACTAGCGCACGCTGGCATTTTCCCATTGGAGGCAGTAGTGATAACTCGGTTAATAAGTTATTTAAAGAAACTAGAAAACATGGACAACGAAAGATGGCCCAAAATCGCGATGAAAGAGAGTTTGGACCGCAAGTAGAAGACTTAGATGAAACAAAACATAAAGTAGTTGTGCAAGTGGAACATCAGGCTACATGATTGCCTGAATACTAATATGGAAATAAAGAAGTTTGTCATGGGTAAATTGCAGGCTGCCATGTGGTCTAATAATATGGGCCGAAAAAAGACGCACTATATAGAAATTTTCAACCCTTCCCATGAGCATGGAGATAAAGCATATCTAGGGGTTGTTATTAAAAGTAGGCCTAGAGTGTTGGTGGCTCAATTAAGGACGGGCTCACATCATCTCAGATACGAGACCGGTAGATGGAAAAGACCCAAAGAGGAGTGTGAGGAGAGGACTTGCAAGATCTGCAAAAAAGGTGCGATTGAAACTGAATGGCACTTTCTCTTCGAGTGCACGGCTTATGATGACATTCGAGTTCAATACGGTGACATCCTGAAAGAGGGCAGTATGTATAGTCTATTTGAGGAGGATAAGATCAAGTAGACAGCTAATTTGATTATCAAGATTCACAACAGGAGATCAGATATGGAAAAGTCTATGGAGTTAGTTTAGGGTTGTGATCTGTGGTCCCTTAGACTGTTGGTCTTGTAGACGTCATTAAAACTCTTCATTCATTCACATCGAACCCAAAATGACCAGAGCGCTTTATGTTCGCCAGCTAGCATAAAATTGTTCATCAAAGCCCAAAAGACACGGTACAAACAGGAACAGAAGCAGCACAATAAGAGAATGCCACTTCGAATGACATTATCCTACCTTCCATGTTACTTATCTGGCAAAATGTATAGATTAATAACTTATGTTTGTCGATCAGTATTAATAAGATGGGGAGAATATCTGCCACTAGACTCCTGCTTAGTTGTAGATATTTGTCGTGCAAGGCAAAAGCTATCCAGCCGAGAAAACGGAATGGTAAGAGTGTGGCATGGCATGACAAGACAAGACAGGTAGTCTGACGGATAGACGTACGAACAAACGGAATTGGACGCCGACACAGTAGACAGTAGACGGTTGGACAGGAATTGGAAAATGCTATGGTAGACCGTCACTGTTAACAAAAAATTTGAGAAGCAAAAGCGGTGTGTATAAACAATATTACTTATCTAACAAAATGTATAGATTAATAACTTATGTTTGTCGATTAGTATTAATAAGCTGGGGAGAATCTCTGCCACTAGACTCTGGCCTAATTGTAAACATTTGTCCTACAATTGGATGTTAAGTTTAGCTGTTAACTTTGCAATGGAGAGAAGGATTCTACTTCTAATTTTATTTTTATTTGCGTAAAAATTGCACATAATCAACCTGACAGGAAACATAATAGATAAAATTCCTTGAAAGTTTTTATAAACCACAAAAGACTTCCATTATCTCATTGCATTTTGAAATCAATGTAAAAAAATATCTCCACTATTTGTTTTTCTGTTTAATCAAAAGAGCGAACCACAGTTCTGAAGAATTAGATATTGGTTTCTACTTAAAACTATATTAAAACATTGGTAACAATAGAACACAATTTCCTCGCCTTCAACTCCTCTCAATGTTCCTGAAATTATTTGTTGCTCAATTCTATCTCAATTGGTCTCATTGCTGACAACTGCATCCACAATGCATCGTTATACAGTGCATCCTTTTCTCATTCTGCTCGGAACAGAAAAGATGATACGACTGGCAAAGTCTGGAACTAATGAATTAAATGATTAAATCATGAACCATCTGAAGTGAAATTCAAATCTGAGCATTAATATGGCCTCTAATCTTGATCCTATTTGAAATTCAGTAATGCTAATTTAATTTTAAAGCACATGCATAGACTATTAATGCCATAATATTTGCACAGTCCATTAAATTAGGTTAGAAGTGCTTCTGATGGAAATCTGTTTATCTTTTTTTTATTCAAAAAAGTTATTACAGAGTTTTCTACCAGAGGCACTTTTAACTCATAGATAGACTATCCAATTCCACCATTGCCATTTACGAAATAATAGAACCCGATGAAATGTATTTAAATATTTCCTTTGAATTTACTGTCCTCACTGTTAAGTTAATGTAACATTTTTTTGTTAACAGGACGCATTATATAGGAATCACCATAAAAATCATATCACGTGCATGTTTTACAGTTTCTCCTACCATCATCCATCTTAAAACCGTATTTATCTCAAACCAAAAATTCAGCTGTCTGTTTATTCTGCAAGCAACCTTATGAATGCCATTAAGAACTAGATCTCAGAAACTTAAGATTGTACTTCATATTAAGACAAGCACTAAAAAGTTTACAACTTCTGGTTAAAAACTGTGTCCTTACCCTTCCTTTTAAGAAAGGAATAACACTGAAAATATTGGCAGTGATACGAAGTACATGTATGCATTTGAAGAGCAAGAACAAGATGTCCTCTGTATATCACATTCAACACAGCACAACATTCGCTTTCAAGAATAATATATTCCACATGATGCCTACAGCTCCTCAGCTGCAGCTCTTAAATTACATGGTAGCTAACAGATATAACTGCAAGCTACTGTATAAGAGTGTACAGGAATTTCAACAACCTTTTGTGTATGAGTATTATTACTGTTAATGGCAGAAACTAAACAACTTTGGAGGTGATTCAACTATAATACACTGAATTATCTTGTCCAGCGTGCATGGTCCACTGCAGTATTCCACCAGATCAGATCTCTTGATGTAATGTAGATCTTTTGTCATCATCAATATCTGAAGACATGTAAATATACGGTGAAAGAAAATGGACTGGAAGATCACAAAATGATAAACTCCACCTGTAACTACAGCCTCTTTGGAGCTCATTGTTGGTGAACGTCAAATTTCATCCTGTCAATGCTACGACTGATAATACAATCAGATTTCTCATGTAAAATATTGAGCTAAGGCAACCAAAGGTCACCACTAACTGAACAGCAATATGGCCTTTATAGGAAAAATCCCAAGCAAGCCTGACAGAACTAGCATCAAAATGCAAGTAATCAAAACCCATTTCTATAGGCATTCTACACTTTGTCAATACATTCTAGTCGCCCTGATGTCAATGAAGGACACATTCTTGATTTGTCAGCTATACGAACATTATACTGCTCATAGACCCTTGCACGATTCTCTGTCCACCACTGTTCAGCTTGCTTTTCACTGAACCTTTTCCGGCTGCAATTAATTCAAGAAGAGAACAATCATTACTTGAAATTATACATAAGTTATGACTGTACTGTCAACCATATATAGGAAAAGTACCAAACTATTTGTCATAGTACATACCTGAATCTTACACGTTTCAGATCTTTGCCACCTCCTGGCAAGGTTGTGAGTGTTATATAGACACCCGGCTCATCTTGCTCAACCCACTCTGTCTCTTGTTCATGCTCATTTTCAACTATGGCTCTATTCCCAGATCTTGGTGCTTCATCAATACTTTGCGCTTGAAATAAACTATTTGAATCATCAATCAATCTAACTTGGTTCAATGACATGGAACGCTGCTTGTTTATACTAGTACACCCATTTCCAACTGCAGGGCTAATGGTACCATTGGAATCTGCATCTGATAAGGTTGAGATGTTGTTGAATTGATAGCCATGGGAATAAGCACCATTCGAATCTGGGGAGACGGTAATATCATTGGAACTAGAGTGATTTAAACCATTAGAAGTATATGCAGGCAATGAACCTGGTTTGTTGTACCGATATGTTCCTCCAGGTAATCTTTCTGCCATTTCCTTCAGCTGTTTAAATAAAAAACTGTAATAATATTAGAATTCTGCTTCACAAAAATCAAAAGTGAACATGCCTGCTAAAGAAAACCAGAAGTTCAGAGAAAAGTTTTTCAATTATTTTGGAAATCTACCAATATACTTCAAAATATAATTTTAGCTTAATAGTGATGTCCACGCACATACATCTCACAAGTCATCACCTATTAATTTAATTTCTTATCTGTTTGTCTAACAAATGAATGGATAAAAACCCCTTGTCTTTGTTTCCTTAAATAATAGCATTGCCAAGGACCACGTTGTTTATAATTTAAAATCCTAATTAGAATGACTTAGCTAAGTAAATATAATATTTCTAACATTTCCCTACTATTTCATTACATTCCAAATATAGACAAACACTAAAAGTGGACCAGGACAAAAGCAACAAGTTCAAATGTCTCCTATCACTTGATTAACCAGGACATGCACAAAGTTCACAAAAACTCAAGGACTAGGAACCATGCTAGAATCCATGAATCACAATAACAATAGCCAATGCTGAATCCAACTCTTAATGTGAATTGAGACGTGCCATTCACAAGTACTACACTTCTGTGAATCGCAACACACTTACTATCTACAAGCACAACATTCTACCTCTGAATCAAGACATGCTCACTATCCACAAACACAGCACCCCTGTAAATTGAGACATACTCTACATCCAAAGGTACAAAGCCAGGGAATATATCCATCCTCAAATGAACGAGTTGCTCTTGATCCCAAGGAGAGAGAATAAAAAGATCTGGTGCCTCTCAAGTGATGCTCCCACTCTCTGAATCAGTGAGAAGATAACTCAAGATGGGAATGGTCCTCCATCCTCTTCCAGGTTCTCCCATCTCCTCTTTGACTCCTAAACTGTTTAACAATCTGATGCAACATTGAAGTCTCTGAAAGCATCATTAGATGTAGCACTAGTGTCTCCAAGAGTGAAAGTAGTATATGATGCAGGTATATAATGTGTGGCCATGATTAAAGGCAAACAATAGGTTGTTGGATTCAACTGATAATGCCTCCTTACAATAAGACCCTTATATCTCAGTGTACAAAATCAAAGACTCTACAGAGGAAAAATGACTCTTTCTATCATTCTATGTTTCCAAAATGAATTAAAACCCCCAAAATGAGTAGTTATATGCCTCTATGTTGAAACATAAAATAGAAATACTTGTAGTGTGAAAGGAAAAAGCCCTAATAGAGAGGTTCAAAACTGTGACATCCTGAAATTTTTATTAAAAGAGCTTATTAACAAGTCACCTATGTATTATAACTTGAAAGCCATAAAGTTTCATTAAATTTTTTCACGAAACACTTTGGAAAATGATACAAAAATCAAGCCCTTGTGCATCAAAGGCCTCCACAAAAGAAAAACTGAAGTTCACACATTAGACTGTATGTTTCTTCAACACTATTTGTACACCTTAGATGACGATATTCTAACCGTATATACATTGGATCTCTGTGCCAAATAATGAAACAGTAGCATCCATCTTTTGGAGTGGTTTCAATTTTCTAATCCAAATTTGATAGGCACACCTAGCCATTCAAAGCATGTTGTAAAGAGTAAATGATTGCAACCCCTAAATAAATTCTCAATCAATTTTATTGAGGCTGTAATTCATACTGTAACGTCCTTGAAATTTGCTAGGAAGCCCTTGAAAATACATTTAGTCCAGAAGGAAGTGAAAAAATAATCGAGAAAATGGCTGCAAATGTCAACTTGAACTCTCTTATCAAGGATAGTCAATATCTGGATTACTGTGTGAACGTCGACTTGAACTCTCCCTTATCAAAGATTGTCACTATTTGGTTATGCTGGAACAGTGCCTTTGAGGACAACTACACATATTTTCAACTTGGATTAAAAACCTTACCATTAGATGTCCCTTCTCAGATCCATCTCTCATTTCCTAATGACCTTGCTTTCGCAAAATTGAAAAATAAACAGATCAAAACATTATTACGAGTGTAATTGGTAAAAATTGAATGATCAAACGATCAATAAATAGGAATACAAGATCGATGTTTCTATATGAAACACTCTAAATGAAACGGAAATAGAAACATCTACTATTTACGTATGAAAAGAATATTGACCATTCAAAGGAAACTAAATCTAATAAAGCAGATATGAAGGAATATTATACTAATACCCTCCCTTAATGGTCAATTTGTCTACTACACCAAGTTGACCTCTGAACTTAGCAAACTTATCCGGATTCAGAGACTTGGTGAGAATGTCTGCAGTCTAATCCTCAGTTGGAACATACTACAAATCCACAGATCTGTCTTCCACCAACTTGTGGATAAAGTGACAATGTAGCTCAACATGCTTGGTGCGTTCATGGAAGACAAGATTTTTGGCAAGTTTGAGCACCCCTTGATTGTCACAAAAGAGGGGTGAAGGCCCTGTTTGAGACATTTGAATGTCTGAAAGCATCCTTCAAAGCCAAACTACCTCACAAGCTACTTTGACCGTTCCTCGATATTCAACTTCTATCGAGGAAAGAGCTATTGCCTCCATCTTCTTACTAGTCCAAGTGACCGCACCTGTGCCCAAACTAAAGACATACCCGGATGTGGACTTTCTATCATCAACAGAGCCTGCCCAATCTGAATTTGCGAAACCAATTTGTCTGGGATGTTTGGCTTGTCCATAGAGGATACCAAAGTCTTAAGTGCCCTTGACATAGCGCAGGTTTCGCCTCTCTATAGCCCAATGATCTAATGTAGGAGTTGTCATGAAGCGGGAAATGTAACTCACTAAAAAGCTTAGATCAGGTCTAGTGGCGGTGAGATAAATTAAACTGCCCACTAGTTGCCTAAAGTTGGATTCATTCGAAACTGGAGAAGATTTGGCGGACAACTTCAAACCCATCTCCATAGGTGTAGACGCAGGTTTGCAGTCCTACATTCTAAATTTGTCTAGTAGAGCCCGTGCATACTTAGATTAAGAGATGAAGATGTCGTGAGACTGCTGCCAAACCTCAACACCTAGACAATATAACAAAAGTCCAAGGTCAATCATGTCAAATGATTGGCACAGATTCTACTTGATTCCCTGAATCAATGATGTCGAACTGTCAGTGATGATCAAATCATCAACATATATAACCAGAAGGATGATGCCACTGCTAGTAGTCTTGACATACAAATTTGAGTCAAAAGGACTTCTTTGGAAACCGTGATCTATGAGGTACTTATCAATTTTTAAGTACCATGCCCAAGGAGCCTGTTTCAAGCCATAGAGTGCTTTTACCAGTTTGAGGACCTGGTGTTCTTTGCTAGCAACATTGAATCTAGGAGTCTGCGTCATGTAGACTTCTTCCTATAACTCACCATTCCAGAAGGCACTCTTGGTGTCCATCTGATGGACCTTCTAGCCACACTAAGCGACCATGGCTAGGACTAATCTGATGGTGCTCATCTTTGTTGTCGGAGCAAAGGTCTCCTTATAATCATTTCCTTCACGCTGAGAGAAGCCTTTAGCAACGAGACGAGCCTTGTACTTATCCAAAGTACCATCAACCTTGTATTTAACCTTATAGACCCATTTGCATCCAATGCGTTTCTTCCCTGGAGGAAGATCTGACAGAACCCAAGTGTTATTTTTCAACAAGTTGTGATGCTCAGTTGTCATAACTTGTTCCCACTCGGGTATCTCTTTCTCCTTAGTGTATGTTTGAGGCTCATACACACTGTGAATGTTGGCCGTAAGAGCAAAATTTACAGAATCAGAAGGTTTTTCTCTTCTTTCAAGTAGCTCTACCCTCGATGAGCTCATCATCATGAAGATCGCCAATCGTCTTAGCCCATCGTTTAGGGCGGAGAGTAGAAGTGCCAACATTAAATGCACGAGGTACAACAGGATTAGGTTCATCAAACAGAAGATCAGATGAATCCTGCTGAAGTTTAGGTGGTGCAACTGTGTGTCTAGGTGAACCTGCAAGAGAAGGAACCATTGTAGGTGCAGGAATAGGAACAACTAGCGCCCTCCCATCATCAGGAGGACCCAATGGAAGACGAACACCCAAGTCATGAGCCTTTTAGAGGCTAATCCCCTAAATTCAGAATTGGAGAGAGCTGAAATGGCTCCCGTTCCTCATCAAAAGCTACATCTCGACTAAAGATGACAGTATATGTCTCAATGCCAATAAGACGGTAGGCCTTATAATTATCATTGTAGTCGGTTAGCAGAAGCTTCTGGCTCTTGGCATCCAACTTGGTGCGCTTAGCATCAGGGATCCAAACAAAAGCAGTGGAGCCAAAAACTTTGAGATGACTAATTCTGGGCGTCTGGCTTGACCAGGCCTCTTCTGAAGTCTTCTTCTTGACAGCCATTGTAGGAGAGCGGTTGAGAAGATAGACGATAGTGTCAACTACTTCGGCCCAAAATTTCTTTAAAACACGCTTGTATTCAAGCATAGACTAGGCCATTTCAATGATCGTGTGTTTTCTCCGCTCAACGACACCATTTTATTGAGGGGTGTAACGTGTTGCTAATTGGCGCTTTATGCCATGTTCACAGAAATGGGAGAAGGAAGAAGAAAATAATTCTCCCCCATTGTCAGTTCTAAGAGTAACAATATGTTGACCAGAATCTTTTCTATAGATGCTTTGAACTTTTGAAACAAAACAAACACATCTGATTTTGTATGACCAGATGTGGGTGAAAATAATCTCAAGGATTAAGGAAGCGAAGCGTCGGACCTCTTCAATGATGACATTCATTTTCTATTTCCAATGGTGTGAGAAACTCCCTTTCATGAAATCAATAATTAGCTTTGAATCTCCTTCCACCCAAAGCCTTCCCATTTAGAATTTCTTGCTATCTTGAGACCAGACCAAAGAGCTCGGGCCTTGGCAACATTATTAGAAGCTGCACCGAAATCTTGTGAGACTTACCCATATGATCCCTAAAAATACCACTGCCACCTGTCCTACCTGGATTCCCTTTAGCAGCACCGTCGAAGTTGAATTTGACCCAATTGACTCAAGGGTGTTGCCATAGACTATTTTGAATTTTGTGACCATCCACTTGCATCTGAACCCGAAGCCACCTGAATGTAGGCCAAGCATCTGCCCGAGCTTTCTCCTTCTCTCTTACTTGCTAGTCCATCTTGCTATTAACATGACCTAATTCAGCCAATGAGGACTCTACAATGTCCCAAATCCTATCAGCAGACCTTTTCTCGTCTTGAAACACTCTACAGTTTCTTTCCAACCAGTTTTGCCACATAATGATAGCAGGAGTCATATACCAAATGAAGCACAAGCTAGGACTACTAATTTTTAGCTTCCAGTAGTCTAAGAGGCAGGGGAGTTTGCGAGGCATAGACCAAGCTAGACCCCATCTCTGGAAAAAAGTAGCCCATAGATCACTAGCAAAATCACAATGAATGAAAAGATGGTCATTGTCCTCATTGTTTCGGTTGCATAAATCGCACTTGGAATCTATCCCAAGAGAGAGCTCCGCACTTACAAGCCACCCACAAAAAGGCATTGGCTTTGGGAAGACCTGCCTTGTCCCAAATCAGTCTAAAAACCTTTTTGTGCATCTTATTCTCTCCTTGGAACATAAAAAGATAGGCCGAACTGACCGATGCAGAACCACTAGTTCTCACCTATACCTTTCTATCCTCTAAATTAGAAATAGACCAACCATAAATCTTTAGTGGACTTCCTTGTAGGCATCTAACATTGTTCCCCCATGCTCCTTAAGAGAAATCCATCTCTAATCCCAAACCAATCTAATCTTATCACCCCTACCAATAAGCAAGAGGACACAAATGCAATTTGTCGTTGAAAGCACATTCATCAACCTAAATATCTTTCCAAAGTCTAATCTTATCACCCCTACCAATCTTCCAAGATAGATGTGTTCTGAGAAAATTACTACAAAACCTATGAAAATTCCGGAAGCCCGAGCCTAGAGATAAAACACAAGTTGAGTCAAACAGATTCTCTGGATTCCTCTCGGGATATTTGGCCTGCAAAACTAAGCTCCAAAGTATTCTCGTTGTTCATAAAATCTCCAACCAAGTTTGGGACCAAGAGCCACATTCAACTACTTAAGATTCTTGATGCCCAGACTGCCAAAACTCTTAGGCCCCGTTTGTTTCGCGGAATTGGGGTGGAATTGGGAGTGACACTTCCCGTTTTTGCGAATCCGACGTTTGCTTCTCTAAATTGCAATTACGGATTCGTCAAGCAAAACCGGGTTTAGACACCAAAATGAGTGGCATCATCTTCCCACTGAATAGGTGGAATTAGAAATCATATCCTGGTTTTGCGATAATAAGGTTTTGAGTCAAATTCCAATTCCCCAAGATGCAAAACCGGGATTTCAAAACCTGATTTTGTGATAATAAGGTTTTGAGTCAAATTCCAATTCCCCAAACAAACGGGGCCTTAGGTTTGCATATCCTTCACTATTCTTCTAGACACTTGGAGACTTTTTAAAAAAATTGTCACTATCTACTTTAGTTTCCTGTAGAGAAAAAACATCAAAACCTTCAATCTATATTAGCCATTTGACCAGATGACACTTCTCCAGGTCATTAAGGCCTCGTACATTCAAACTAACAAGATTCATAATTTCTTGTTCATAGGGAGGTGCTCGCCTCCATTTTCCACAAGCTTAGCCAAAGATTCTTGGGTTCCTTTCACCACTTCCTCTAGGGTGTTTTCTACCTCTGGCATTGTTGCATCCTACATCCATGGTTAAGGGTCTTTCCCCACTCGTTCTCCTACCACTTGTGATAATCTTCCATGAGTTTTACTTGTCTTCGTCATCCCCATTTCTTGCCCCTTCACTATTATTTCTAGTAGCAGGTTGCTTAGAATTGTCAAGATCACCACATTCTCCAACATAGTAACCAGCTCCATTGACAATCTATCCTCAAAAGCAGCCTTGGAATTCCCTTGATTATTGAGACCAGTTTCCAAAAGTGGAGAATGGCACCCAATATCATGACCCGAGAGGACAACAGCCTATAGCACCCAAAAAGACTCTGAAGGCTTCCTTTTCGCAACACCAATACATGTCGAGCCTCCAAAACTCAATCGGCGTCCCCAAACAAAACCAATTGATAGGGCTTGGACGAAGGGGATAACTCCACAACCTGATTCTCATAACGATGATTAACATTAGCTACTACAAAGGAATGAATTGGATCTCTCAGCCTTGCTCACCACACCTATTGGCAATGTGCCCTAACTTTCAACAATTGAAGCATCTAATTGGCAGACGCTCATATTCTAATTCGAGTCAAACTCCCTAGGATAGAGGAAAGTTTGATCATGTGACGAAGCAATTTTCTTAGTGCAATCTAGACGTAAAGCCGTGCATAGGGTGCAAATCTCTACCCAGTCGAGCGACTAGAAAAGAACATGAACTCCCCCAAAGAGTTTCCAATGAATCTCAAAATATCCTTCGTCTACAGCTCATGGGGAAGCTTATTCAATCGATCCAGAGAGGCACTTCCTCAAACTTTTATGAATATGGGTTGAAGCCTGAGTACCACTTCTTGAGATATAGACCGACATTACCCACAAGCCATGGTCCCCCCGTGAGGATCTTGTCTCTATCAACATCCGAATAGAAAACAATTTCAAGAAATCCTAGGGCCAAGAAGCTAACCCTGGCTTGACACCGTACTAGTTATGTCTGATCCAGTATTTGATTCTATCCATGGACGGCCAAATACATAAATTCCGCAATAATCGCATTCTTTTGTAATGTCCCCTTTTTGGGGCACATTATTTCATGCCTTTTAGTTAGCCTTTTCATCATGGTCTGGTGGGCTAACCAAGGCTTGGCAGGGGATCAGAGGGATGTTTGGCCTAGGTGTTTCAATTTCAGGCCAATCGGATCAGTTTCCACAGGGTTACCTGGGTACTTACTATTTATAGTAAGTCGGCAAGACTCAATTTTCTTGGCATTTTAGTAGTGAACTCAGAGCGTCTCGCCGAGAGCTTTCCGACAAGCTATCACACATCTTCATCCGAGTTTGTTTGGCCCTCCGTTTTAATGCCAGAAGATTCCTTACTTTATTTTATTATGTCACTTTATAACTCAACGGTTATATTTATTTAAAAGTGACTTTAAGTGGAATATGAAGAGACAAAGTGGGGAAACTGAAGAGTCACAGTTGCAGCATTAAAAGAAGGCCTGGAGTCTCATTGAGATATACTGAGTTTTATGAATTTATTTTCTCTTGGAGAATCCAGAGAACTTCAGCTTTTGGTTCTGAAACCTGAGGACGGAAACCTTCAGGCTTTCTCGGTGGATTGCACGGAAACCCAGTTCATCTCCGGGGCGGATTCACAGCAGAGTTCGCCATTGCATTTCCAGGTTTTTTTTGTTATTTCTTATTTTGTTGCATATTGTAGTTCGGATTTATATTGTTGAAAATCCCCTTGTTATTGTATTGTTGTTGTATGATGCAATAATATTTGTTGAGGGTTTCACTGGAATATATTACTGGTTTATTGCTATCGAATCAATGGTTTACTGCATGCATTTGAATGTTTAAAATCCGTATGAGAAATATTTGTGGAAAATTAGGAAAGACCCAGTTTGGGTCATACAGTGTTATCAGAGCTGGTTTTCCTACCAGCCTATGAGTTTTTATCAGTTTCAGAGTTTTTGGATAAGCATTTTAGTATCAAGAGTAATAATCAAAGGGAACCACGTTCAGAAATTCACTTCTACAAGCTAGCAGTCAGGCAACCTGCACATTCAGCAGTGGTCTTTTATCTGGAAAAAACGTGTTGTGTAGATGCTCAACCCGCATTAAATCTGGACTTACTATTTGATTTGGTAAACGTCCTTGTGTTGGGTAACGTGATTGATCTCGGTTGTTTAAACAACTGTATGCTAGGCGTCAGGTTTGGTTATGCACTAGCGGCAGAGTGTTGGAGTATCGCAGGTGGAGAGTATTGGGTTTGTGATTAATGTCAACCCTTGGTTTGGGTGAGCGTGTGGGCGGGTGTGAGTTACTAGAAATCCAAAGTAGCAGTGGGCGGCTTCTTCCGTGGATGCAGACCACCGCATAACACTGGACGTGTTTCCCCTGCGGGGAACGAACTTCCTTGGACATCTCGATAACATTGCAACTCCATTCACTGAGATAGCAGTCGACAGTTGAAGCAAGCATATGGTGTTTGAATTTCTAGACAACCACCCATTCTCTTTTGAAGCTAATGCACGTGAACTGGATATACGTGGTGTTCTCCTGGGCACATCAATTTAAAACACGGGCATTGCAAGCCACCGATTCTTTTTTTAAAAGCTAGCAACTAAGCAAACTGCTCACGTGTTAAGTGTTCGATAGACTTCTTTAGTGCCAAGCAGGCAATCAGCCAAGAGGCTATAGCCTTTAAGACAAAACCTCTACCAGCCAGAAATCATATTATATCATTGAACTATCTTGTTTATTGATTTTCGCCTGGAAGGAGATTAGTGTTGGGTTCATGCTGAGGGAAACACGTCAACAACTCTACCTACGAAAGAGTGAAGAAATGAAAGAATTAAACCACAGGGCCGAGTCTGTTCATACTCCTATTTGGCATAGGAGACATGTTATTAAGCTTTATGACCTGACTCTCATACTCGACATTATTCTATGGCGGAGTATTGAAACCTTGTGCCGAGGATTTCTATTTGAGGCTGAGTTTAAATAGTTTGGATGATCCTAGTGTTTTAAGCGTATTCTAAATATATCTCTTTGCACCGAATCGTTTTGTGATTACGGGACCGCTGGAGCCGTTACTTTAATGGAAGTGGAGCGGGATTGCCATACTTGAAAGGTCGTGGGTTCGCAGATCAAATACCCATTGAAATAACCAAATTGAGAAGCTGTGAAAAGTGAACGCCACCATTTGGAGAGCTGTGTGGTTTTTAGGAGTGTCGAATAGTTAGTAAAAAAAAAAAGTTACCACAGCCCTTAAGATAACAGTGTTTGCTAATAGTTGGGCTCTATGCCAGCTAATTCAGCAAGGGGAAGCGTGGGATTCCATACAAGTGGAACAGAGTATGTGCTATCAATTTCTTGTAGTGCACATTCTGAATGGTCATTTGGTTGCACATTTTGAAGAGCACAGCTATGTTTGAAGGGAGTCTGAATAATCATGTTGCCATAGGAGCAATACCATGATCGATTAATGCGTTTTTTTGACAGGTCAACTCCAGACTTTCAACAGTATCCGCAAAAACATATATGTATTCATCGGACCTATTTATATCTGTCGAAGAATGTATTTGATATAAAGTGCCCTATATATTTTGAGCGGTTCCATTAAGACGTCCCTTGAAATATTCAGTGGATTGTTTATATTGTCGTTGAGCTGTAGAAAGTCTTTAATTCAAGCTTCATCTTTTGTCCAAAGAGCCACACTAGTTGTTGACAATATATTCATTCTTCATTATAAACTACTCTTCTTCAACAGTCAGTTTGTGGGTCAGCCTGAAGAATAAGCGCACCTCCTTGAAGCATATGCAGGGAAAAATTAACTAGAATATGTCAGACAGGGACATGAAAGAACAAGGGAATCAGAGCATGTCTAAGATAGTTTTTACGAACGGTACAGATCTAGTGGTTAAGAGTTAAGTGCTTAGTAAAAGCAATCAAACAAAAACCTCCATTTTTAAGAGACCAAGAGGACAATACAAAAACAGATTCTCAAGTTGTTGGCTTCGAGAATATTAACTGTTGTGTGATTAAAGTTGAGGATTCAATGACTTAAGATTCCGATCACATCACTGGAATGAGTATCGAGTATGATCTAATGACCTTTTCTCAGAATTACTGGAAATAAATTTGTACGCTAATCCACTTGATAATCTAGCATTCATTGGGCAACAGAGTCCTTGAGACTGCAACAAATTCCAGATTGCAGAGCATAAAGGGAGTTTATATCATTTCCAAGCTAACATATTCTCCAAACTGTGTCTTATAAAAGAGCACATAACAGGGATATTTCAGTTTAGCAATTGTATCCTCTCATGTTGTTATTGTGTATTAGGAAAGGAGATGTATCGAATCTGAGTACATATATCATGCATCTGGGTCAGAACAAGCAAGGAATATCTCAGTAAAACAAAAAAAAATCAGAGGAAATCAGATTCGATTACAAACTGTTTGACAAGGTTTCAGTAGTACAGTGGTGTTAGGAAGGAGTTGCGAAACTCCTGGAAGGTGCTAGCCATTCTTACTCTGAGAGTGGATCCTTGTCTTTGGTAGCTACAAGTTAATCTGAAGGTTTTGAGAAGTGTAAACATTCACCTACAGAGACAATTAGAAAAGATGCATGGTTTGGAAAAAGTCTTGAAGGATCTTGTTAAGGCACAGCAACAGTTAGCCCAAATTTCAGAACCTAATAAAAAGACAGAAATACTCAGCATGTATAATGAGTATAACTCACTTCCTCCAAAGGTTCAGAGAGATTTAACCTTCTCTAGTTTCATGGGCTTTCATCCTAAGCTACAACACAAGACCTTGGTGGAAAAAAAGCAATACCATGAGTTGGCTCAAGATCTATTTGCACAAGATACGTGCAAAAATTTACATAAAGAGTTTCCCGCTATCATTAATCAACCCATAAGTGAACAAAAAACTAAACCAGCTATTGAGGAAAAGCCTTATGCGGTCATCATCGAACCAAGAGATTGTGAAACAAATATTGAATCAATGCATGAAAAAGAGCCAGCAAATCTAGAGGTTACAAGATGGTTTACTAGAGAAGAGCAACCAACTTCCATTGATTCTCAGCCTACGCTTGATCAAAGAAAAGATGGAGAAGATATGGTTAAAGATTGTGACCACCAGTTGGATGTCTTTAGCTATTCATGTAATGAGGAGTCATGTGACTTCTTTAGCAGCACCTCACTTATGTATAATGCTGATTTGGATGACCCATTAGACGATGCATTCCAAAATAACAATGATGAGAAGCATGCCTTGAAGAGTCAGCTGAAAGTCAAGGATGATGCCTTTATTGCAGCTATTGTACACCATGATAACAGTCACAGAATTATTGAGGATCTTTGCAGAAAGGCTCAGATGGAAAAAGGGCAAAATGGTTTAATGATTGGATCTTATGTTGCAGATTTACAGGGGGTCAAAACAACTTTTGAGGATTGGAAATCAGAATATTTGTGCTTACTTTCAGATCGCGACTACCTATTACAGGTTGCTGAAAATTATGTTTAGCAGTTGAGGAAAAAAGATGACGAGGTTAATAAGCTCAACAGAGAGCTTAATGTTGCTCAGGGAACATTGAAGCACGCACATCTTGCTCTTCAGGAAGCAAGAAATCAGATTGTTGCCACTAGTTAGTACAGGGAACAGGACGAAAAAGAAAGATCTGAGTTCTTTCAGGAAGTGATTCAGGAACTCGATAGCATTCAGCAAACTTATGACTTGGATAGCTGTCCCAAAAGATCAGATAACAAATCACTAGATCATCCAGAACCTCTTTATGAGCTGGATAACTTTCAGTCGGTTGACAATTTCTTGTTTGAGATGGATGCTGATTTGACATTTGATAATCCCTTTTTTGAGCTAGATGAGGAAGGTATTTCCTATTCCCATAATGGGGATGAGGTTGATTGCAAGATTTGGGACCCAGGTTCAGTTACTAGAGATGAATCTTGGTCACCAGATTGGATTAACGAGGTGAGTTTTGTTGTTGAGCAATTTGGTTTCTACATCAGCGGTTCAGGATGGACAGTTGTGTCTTATTGCATGATGGGTGATTGGTTTGACACGCTTCCCTTCATGAAGGAGGAAGCCATGCCCAACAGTATTGCTAGTTTGCCTCTTCAATACAGACACCGAGTTGGGATACATGTTAGAGGGGCAGTGTTATGGCAGTTGGACATTTCTGGTGATTCACTCTGTTAAATTTAGATCAGAATATATGGCTTTTAATTTTTCTTATATAACCTCAATATATCTAATGTATTTAATCACAATATATAAATATATATTTATTATTGATATAATAACAGATATATATAAATATATTTAATATTCAATATCATGCTATATAAATGAGACTTGTATTGTGTTGTATATACTTCTCATCTATCAAACACCAAATGAGTATAAATATAGAAGACATATAGAGGCATGTCTCTTTGAAGAGACATGACTCTATATAATTGTCTCTTCAATATACAAATTATAACCGATAATATTAATCGGTACATATTAACTAAATTACAACCGATGTCTTTCATAATACATAGCCAGTGACTTATATAATCGCACACTGTGCATAGTATATTATGTGCGCAGCACATAATACTATTATATGTGCAGCACTCATTATATTAGGACTGATACAAATCGGTATAAATGTTAACCGATATAAATCGGAATCCATATGATATTAATGATTTTATTTATTTGATTAAACCGATATCAATTCGGTATGTAATATAAGATTAACATTGTTTATTTTATCAACTATAATATACATTATACATTTTATATGTATATTGATATATATAATAATATCATTATTATTATATATATTAATATGCATATATAATGTAGAATAATATTATCTCATATTGTTTTAACAATATTATCAATTCAATGATGTTTATTTAATTCAATATAATAATAAATATGTATATTAATATATATAGTAGTAATGGCCATTATTATCATATATGTATTAATATATCAGTTATTTATTTTATCATAATATTATGATCATTTTATCTTATCAAAGCTATAAACATCAACACTCCCTCTTAGCTAGGGAAGATAAAATGCACATCACAATAAGCTCATAAATTGTGAAGGTTTGTTCATCAGAAATCAATTCTCATAATGTAATTAATTTAAACATATTCCCAATATGTGGATTGCCTCCATCGGCGATTCTATCCACAAGTTCTTAGG
>MU225240.1:7832655-7847090 GCA_018584345.1 Thuja plicata
CAAATACAAGTGATAATCATTTGGAAGTCGTCACTTCCTCATGATTTACACAGGGCCCATATAGTTATAAAATAACATTAGTATAATAATCAATAATCATGTCAACTTTACCTCAGAAGTGTTCAGTAAACTCCCTTTCAATCATAAGGTGTCTACTCTTCTGGATTTCATGATTCCTTTGTACTCTTCTTGAATGCAATTGATCAAATTTGGAGAGTTTGGCGCGAGCACTTACTCCTTGTCTAAAGTTTTCCCATTGACTCTGCTCATCAATTTCCATTAGATTTACGAGGATTTTTCATTGTTGTCTTTAGCTCATTCTTCCTTAATACCAACATCATTCGAAGTTTCCATGATTCAAAATCAGAGGCACCTTCAAGTCTGTCTTCGAGTCTCATTCCATTTTCCATTCTGTAGATACAAAATTTCCAAAAATTTGATCTAGATCTACCTTCAAGCGGTTAGGCTTTAACGAAGGAACCTGGCTCTGATACCATGTTAAATTTAGATCAGAATATATGGCTTTTAATTTTCTTATATAACCTCAATATATCTAATGTATTTAATCACAATATATAAATATATATTTATTATTGATATAATAACAGATATATTTAATATTCAATATCATGCTATATAAATGAGACTTGTATTGTGTTGTATATACTTCTCATCTATCAAACACCAAATGAGTATAAATATAGAAGACATAATAATATAGAGGCATGTCTCTTTCAAGAGACATGACTCTATATAATTATGTCTCTTCAATATACAAATTATAACCGATAATATTAATCGGTACTTACTAACTAGATTACAACCGGTGTCTTTCATAATACATAGTCGGTGACTTATATAATCGCACACTGTGCATAGTATAATATGTGCGCAGCACATAATAGTATTATGTGCGCAGCACATAATACTGTTATGTGTGCAGCACTCATTATATTAGGACCGATACAAATCGGTATAAATGTTAACCGATATAAATCGGAATCCATAAGATATTAATGATTTTATTTATTTGATTAAACCGATATCAATTTGGTATGTAATATAAGATTAACATTGTTTATTTTATCAACTATAATATACATTATACACTTTATATGTATATTGATATATATAATAGTATCATTATTATTATATATATTATTATGCATATATAATGTAGAATAATATTATCTCATATTGTTTTAACAATATTATCAATTCAATGATGTTTATTTAATTCAATATAATAAAAAATATGTATATTAATATATATAGTAGTAATGGCCATTATTATCATATATATATTAATATATCAGTTATTTATTTTCTCATAATATTATGATCATTTTATCTGATCAAAGCTATAAACATCAACACACTCAGTATGGGCATAGGGCATCAGGATATTTCAGCCAGCTGGGGAGATGGATGGCCCTTTTGCTTATGGGATCCAGGAGGGACGTACTTGCGGTTGGTATTTATTCAGGGAGTCGATTGGTGTGAGGTTTGGTTTCCCCTGCATTTGACCGTAGAGGTGCTGATGATCTCAATTGGAGTGAGGTTCTCGGTTTGGTTGAGGACTTTCTCACAGATGATGGCGGCACAGGGCAGATTGGTACGACTAATCCTGCAGTGATTTGGGATCCTGGCATTAGACTAGTTGTTTTGTTGTTGTGTGAATGGCTTCACAGGTCAGGGCATAATATTTGTTTCAGTTTCACTCGACAGATTGGTGGAGCAGCTTCCCTGAGGTTGGTTTGGGATCCAAGTATTATGATCACAGCATGCAGATACCGATTTCTTAAGGGCAAGCAATCTCCGGGAAGGGATGATTTGTAATGTCCCCTTTTCGGGGCACATTATTTCATGCCTTTTAGTTAGCCTTTTCATCATGGTTAGGTGATCAGAGGGATGTTTGGTCTAGGTGTCTTCAGTTTCAGGCCAATCAGATCAGTTTCCACAAGGTTTCCTGGGTACTTACTATTTATAGTAAGTCGGCAGGACTCAATTGTCCTAGCATTTCAGTAGTGAACTAAGAGCGTCTCGCCGAGAGCTTTCCAACAAGCTATCACACATCTTCATCCGAGTTTGTTTGGCCCTCCATTTTAATGCCAGAAGATTCCTTACTTTATTTTAATATGTCACTTTATAACTCAACGGTTATATTTATTTAAAAGTGACTTTAAGTGGAATATGAAGAGACAAAGTGGGGAAACTAAAGAGTCACAGCTGCAACCTTAAAAAAAGGCTTGGAGTCTCATTGAGATATACTGAGTTTTATGAATTTATTTTCTCTTGGAGAATCCAGAGAGCTTCAGCGTTTGGTTCTGAAACCTGAGGACGGAAACCTTCAGGCTTTCTCGGTGGATTGGACGGAAACCCAGTTCATCTCCGGGGCTGATTCACAGCAGAGTTCGCCATTGCATTTCCAGGTTCTTTTTGTTATTTGTTATTTTGTTGCATATTGTAGGTCGGATTTGGATTGTTGAAAATCCCCTTGTTATTGTATTGTTGTTGTATGATGCAATAATATTTGCTGAGGGTTTCACTGGAATATATTGCTGGTTTATTGCTATCGAATCAATGGTTTACTGCATGCATTTGAATGTTTAAATTTGTATGAGAAATATTTGTGGAAAATTGGGAAAGACCCGGTTTGGGTCATTACATCTTTTTTATAGCCTATCCACCTTAATATTGAGGAAATCATTTGAGATACTCAATACAAGGATATCCTCCAAGATATGCACATCCACATTCCCTACTACCATATGCAATGTCTTTGTAGCACCTTCTTGCTCTTTAAGCTCATCATATGCTTCTGAAAAGATTCGCTTGAGAACTTGTGCAACCTACGAGCAATTATTTTCTTCCATATTCCTAGATATGCCATCTTCATCGATTGAAAGCCCTCCATCACGACTGCCCTTCACGGGCTTATCTACGTAATTTCGCTCAATTCGCAATACCGTCAATATTGGCAACAAACTTGTTATATATATATATATATATCACTCCCAAAACCTGCCTTTCTAATTTTATGAATGCCAACTATGCACTAGCATCCAATGCAATCAAGAAGTGGAAGTTGGCCAACTAGAGAAAGTGACACCACTTGGAACCACGGCATACCAACACTAGCTGCGAGAACAGTTCATTGCAACTACGGTGGATTGATGATGGGTAGAGGCATCTATCACCTCAAGGACCACCTTGCACACATGGCTGACTACAAGGTCAAATTATGCCCCAATATTGAGGTAAAGGTAGAACGAGAGATACAAGTGATCATTGCATTGACGATCAAAGAAACTGAAGAGAATAAAAACAACCACAGCCATTGCAACAATGATGAATCCTGACATTGCACAGGAAATAGAGGTAGACATGACAGATTATGGGCTCCATTCATGGTCCAAAAAATTTGACACCCACTTCATCAAGCTCCAAGAGAGAATCTAGTCACAAGGATTTTTCGTTTCATTAAACATAACTAGATGATAGCCTTCACTTGAAGGTGGAATTTAGGAACAAGGAAAAATATGAACCAAAATGGTTTGTACTAATTTTTGGTTCTACACAAACCTTCCCTTTAATACAGTGTAACACAGGTACGCGTCCCCCCCTCCCCGTTCCCAGGTCGGGGGATGGGGACGTGGCGTTCCCCCACCACCGCCTTCCCGCCACCAAGTCACTATCGGGACGCGAGTACGGGAAGACGTCCCCGGGACATCTGGGGAATGCCCAAGCGTCCCTCGACCACCCCGGAGACATCTGCATGTCCCCCATCGCCAAACAGTATCAAAACAACAAAAAAGCGAATTATTTTTTTAAGTTTTCACTTTTATATTAGGGTTCAGGGTGGAGCAACAGCAATGACAACTCTGATGCTTTTTACTCTCCTTTTTGTAAACTTTGATATAAGCTATGATACACTCGAGATATTTGTATAGGCAAGTCACATAATATGTAAACAATGTATATAAATGATGGCATGAAGTGGCAGTGACACTCTAGTCCTGGTATTTGACAGTATATATTAGCAGTGACAATGATACTCTTTTGTTGTACTAGCTTTCTGAACTATTTTAATATATATAAAAAAATTTGTTATGTTCAAGTGTATTATTAGTTCTTATACTGTTATACATCATTTCATAACAAGGATTTCAAGTACTATATGTATAGTATATTACAGCACCCTCTCGAAGCATTAGATTGAGTATGCCTGTCTCTAGGATGTAACATATTTTGCAATAAAGCACAAGAGGATGGTCTAGAGCACTATAAAGAAAGCAAGTTTTGATTTGACAATTTTTTCCAATACCTACAAAAAGCATGCTATTATGAGGTGAAACAAATTTTTGACATGACAAAAAGTGTAGCCTTTCTGGATGGTGCGTGTCATGTTAAAGAGAAACATGAGTTTTGAAAAATAAACAAAATCATGCATAGCTATACATGATTGCACACATATTTGAGGGGAAGTTTTTTGATGAAAGTTGAGTTTTTTGATGAAAGTTGCAAGCACAAGTATCATGAATGCACCTTATATAAGGGAAACACTAAGTCCAAAACAAAACATGCAAGTCCTGTCTGGCATGCACCATACAAGGGGAATGACAAATATTTCAATAAAAATCTCTGTAAGCTAGTTTCTTGGCATGCAATAGTATACATGGAGGTAAAATTCTCAAAAACTCAACCTAGTATGAAAGTGTGTGCCTCTGTGAGTGTAAACACAAAGTTCATAAAAACCAAAAATATGCAGACAAATGAAGGAGCACAAGCTGGTAGACATAAAAGTAGGATTTTCAAAGTCAAAAATTGCAACCACCTGATCAGACATGCGTCAATGAATGTAGGGACAGATTTGTGAGAGAAAAAACATGTAATGCTATTGTTTAGTGCATGTTCGGGTAAGGGGTAAAAGGTTTTAGAGTTAATAAACATACAGCAGGACAGGAACATGCAAGCCAGTTTTCAAAACAAAGGTTCAGTCAATATGTATAGGTGTCCTCATCAAAGTAAAGATTAGATGTAGTGGGAAGTGATCAGTGCAAAAGGAAATTGAGTGTTGTTTGATCAAATTCAGAAGCAGAAATATCAGATGCCTTGTGTGAATAAACATTCACAATTCCACTCTTCAAGCAGAGCTCATCTCCTATTAAACTCAGTTGTAGGCAGTACAACAATGATTTTTTAAGGCTTTCAACGGGTATGTTTCTCCATTCCTGTAACTGATTTTTTGGGCTATTTGATATCAGTTATAGTCTTATCGGCTTCGCAACAGTATTGTGGGGTTTTTGCCCAAATATTTCATCAGCCAAAAGGCAGAGACAGCGATCAGAATGGCAGATTCACAGAGTCTTTGATCACTTGATACACAAATCATTAAATTTCATATAAAGCATTCAGAGTTGCATATCAGCTAGGGTTTTATGAAAAGATTACCAGAGAAGAGTTTTCATATTCAAGTCACCAGAATTGGTGAATTGTCAAGGTTTCCATTGTTGGTTCCTAAAATTGGTGCTCACACTCCTGCAGGAATCAATCTGCTTAAGGGCCAAGGAAATGTCATCCTGAAGGGGTTTGATCAGCTCATCAACAAAATGTGAGTGATTTAAGGCCAATTGTTGAGAGTGAGTATGCTCTCCTTTGCTTCACACTCAATTAAACCCAGGAGGGTGTTTCTAGAGGTATCCTTAATAGGATCGATCACAATTGGAGATAAACATCATTGCAGTAGTACCCAATCTACGCTTGGCCCAAGAAATTGTCACTAGACCGAAGACTAACCTATTGCACATTAAACCTCTTTTTAAGTTGATAAAAAAACATCATTGCCCGAGGGAAAGATGAAGGTATGCAAAACATGATTCCTTAGGATAAAATCTTTTATTGCTCGCTATAAATGCTTCCCTAGGCAAATCATTAAATCATGAGGTGCATACAACTATTAACCCTACTACTAAACTATTGCTGAAAGATGTTTTCATTTTGCATGTATGGTCGATCATAAACTTCCAAGATAGGTGTCTAATCCAATGGGTTATAGAGTCACAATTTAACAAGAGAAACAACACTTTGAAATCATAATAGAATATGAACCATGCATATATAGACCAAATATATGATATCAGATAACTAAACATACATAGTAATAATAAAGAAGAGATCGTTACAAAGCTTGCATTGAATTAGAATGCTTCCACATTCTCTAACCCTTATTACAATCATACCAATAAATGCGACAAGAGAAAACCCAAGTTAGAATGCTATGACAATTCGTCAAATAGAAATTCCCTTGATGCCCTACAAGCAGCCAAGGAGAAATTCAATAACTACCATCATTCAAAACATTGAGACCTTGCCATTTACAAACATGTTGCTCTCTAGGCAATTGGCCTTACAAGAGTTGAAACCCTAAAAGTTCCTTGGTACTTAGTATTCTAGGAGGCCAAAAATGACCGAGCCTTTGGACAAAAAATGAACTTATATTCATATGCTTGGTCGTCAAATGCTTGAAGGAATTCAACAAAGAACAAGATGTAATAATGTGGCCTGCAAGACAAGTGAAATCACATGGAATCCGCAAAATGCATAATATAGAGCTTGCTTGAAGATCATCAACATCTAAAACTCAACCACTACATTCATGATGGAATGGACTTCTTCAGCATCCACCATTGACATTGCATGTAGATCCACATCCTTAAAGTGCACAACTACTTTTAGGTCGGAAAACCCTCTTGGAGTAGTTGCAAAAGTCAAGTCGAGTCATCAATGTCATTCTAAGAAGATCTAGTGACTGACAAGCAATCTAGAGAAAATGTGGAGATTTGATGTGGACTGGGAGGTTAAAACAAGTGTTACAAGACACACAAGGACTCGCCTTGACTCAACGAATGCCGAGAAGAGTGATGCTTGACAAGTTTGGAAGACTCGACCGGTAAGAACTTGCTAGAGTTGTCGAGTCGCAAGAATCATTGATTCTAGGCGAATCCAGCAAGGTAGATTTGGCCATTTTAGTTACTTTTTTAAAACAAAGTTACAACCTTTAAATGCTTGTTTGGTATATGACATGCCCATATAGGATTTACAAAAAAATTGTAAAAATGGTGTGTGCCATGAAGGTCTGTGTGGTTTTGAAGGTCTTCATTTGGGCGCAGCACGCCCTTGAGCATTGCCCCTCGATTCCGCTATGGGTGTTATCAAATCCCTACAAGAGGCACTACCCCGTGACCTTGTTGGGGGTGTTGCCCCAGACCCCTGCGAGGGGCGTTGTCACTCGACTCTTGGGGCGTTGCCTCCAAACCCCCATCAAACTACAAGTTTAAGAAAATAATAGGCCAATGATGAATCATGATCATAAAATCTACAAAATACACATCCCTTGTTGCAAATTTGTGCATCTTCACAATCGAAGCCACAATCAAGGATTATCTTGTTTCATACATTGGACAACTTGTTTAGTATACAAGGATTTCTATAGGCAAAGTTGGCATGCTACAACTATTGCATTGATTAATACAAGTCACTGTTGGCAAGAAATGCCATTTTTTATAATGCAAAAATGTATCAATCATAGAACAATCCCATCTATTAGTTTCCTAGCTAAGGTCAAATTAGAGCATAACCATTTATCCTTTTACTTAACCCTTCCTTGACTTTTTGTTGTTGTAGGAGCTTGGCGGGAGTTTTAACATATGTAACAAGGAAAAGCATAGAAGATATGTAACAAACTAAGTTAATACCTTGTACAAGGGAGTAATATAATTGGAAATATGCTACAAATATTTGATAATATTGAGAATAATAAGCCATGCCAAAAGGGGTAACCTCTAGAAGTCTCCAATGAGAACACAACTGGGAATATAATGATCATAAATTAACCAGTAGCCTCTATATATAACATATTTATGCCTTGAATGCCACATAAGCCAACTTAACTACTTCAGTAAGACTATAAAAATGTTTATATAACAATCTAAAGGTTATGTCGGCCATAAGTCTACTACGCATATCTCAATACAATCAACGGGTTAAGGGCATAGCATGCCTCCTCTCTTCAAAGAAGCCTGGTCCTCAATGTTCATCAACTTAACAATACATGGCAAGAGATGGTTAGACATCTTATGAGTCTTCCACAACTGCTACTGCCTCTTCTTCATCACTGGTGCCATCAATATAAAACTTCTCAAAATATTTATTTCGTCTACCATATCTGTCATTACACTCCAAGCATGACCCTTTGCCCCTTTTCCTTCAATTAGTTAAGGAGTCAATCTTGTAGGTTGAAGGGATGATTGTATAACTATAGGAGTCTCCACATCTTTGTTACTAGTGAATTCCTTAGTTCTAGGAGCTAAAAAAAATTCCTCTACCCTCTATGCCATGATAGAAGACTCAAATATAGGATTTGGGTTTAAAATGCACACCTTATGTTGTATGTGATCCTAAAGCCCCCCAGGAAACAATTTACTAAATTTTTTATTTGTGATAGTTGCCATTTACAATAATAGATTCCGGAACTACTAAATATAATCCTTGAAAAATCCTATTTGGTGCAATTTTAATAATTCTCTACCATGCTATTATAATAGTACAACTGCAATTCTTCAGTAAAAACTAACCAATTGACATTGAGAACCCTCTTCTTCTTCTGAGCACAAAGCCAGCTAATTCAAATGAACTGGTCTAGTTCTAGATAAAAGGAAGTCATTGTCACTTTTTGCACAATTGGGATTTGAAGTACATAAAAAAATGCATTTGATTCATTAAAGTAATTTTATCCTTGCCATCAAAATTGCATCTATCCACCTTCAATAGTGCATTCCAAGACTCCGTATGAGTGCTAGAATTTGGATCCAAATTGGCTGGCCTAGACGATCCACCATTGCTTGAGACATCATGTTGTGCCTTCGGTGGTGAAAAAGATAGCATCTAGATAGATCTTCGGAGTTGGGACATTATTTCCTTTATACCAGTCACTTCTTTCACACTAACCACTTCTGATAATTGAGATTTGCATATTCTCAATACTTTCTTCCAGCTTTTGTAATTTTTTATTTGTTCACAATACAGGAAATCTTGCCTCAGCCTCTAGTCTATGGCCCTGTCATGATGCCTCCAAAATAGTTTTAACCATAACCTATTCAAAACAAATAAAAATATGCTGAAATTTTTACTGTACTTACCTAGACCTGCAACTCACTTTTTTAAAATATCCCCAAGAAATTCACTGATTTGCAGCCTTGGGAAAGAATTTGGTGGAAACCTCACCATGCAATAACTTCTTCAAATCTACTTAAAATAACCTCAAATTTGGGCTGTAGTAGCTTTAATATGTCCTTGAACAACCCTCCAAAAAAATTTAAAAAACTTCACTGATGTCATACAGAAATCTCTCTCTCTCTCTCTCTCTCTCTCTCCAAAAATTATAAACTAACGAAAATACATACATACATATATATATGAATGGTGAATGAATATATGTACATTTTCCTTTGTATTTTCAGTGTTACACTAGAACGCATTTCGCCCCTGGACCCCCGCATTCGAGGGACGGGGACAAAGCGCCCCCCCCCCCCCGCCNCGCATTCGAGGGACGGGGACAAAGCGCCCCCCCCCCACCGCCGCCCAAGCACCACCCAGCCACCCGAAACACAAGGACGCAGTGCTGCCACCGAACCGCAGGGACGTCATGCCGCCACTATAATGGCGTGGGGATACCTAGGCATCCCTTGACTGTTCTAGGGATGTCTACGCATTCCCCGGCGGTAGACAAACCATAAATTGACTTTGTTTTTTAAATTGCAATTTTTTTAATTGTTTTTAGGGTTCCATTTGAACCCTAATTTATGGTGGGTCCCATCTAGGCCCCTCAACTTGATTAGATTTTTGACATCTCTATTTTCAGGCTTTATGAGCATTGTTTTTGGCATCTTAAAAAATCAAAAAAATGATGCGCACCATAGAGTTCTGTGTGATTCTCAAGCTGTTAATTTGATCTTGGCGGCGGACGCGCTCGCCCTGGGCACTACCACAGGAGCCTACACAGGGCACTAACTCTCAACCCCACTAGGGGCACTACCCCTAAACCCCTACAAGGGGTGCTGCTCCTTCACCCCCATTTGATTTTTGAAGTACAATACAAGGTTGAGTTTGCACGTACAAAGGCATTGTCTACACTCTTGTCATTAGTCTTCCTGAATGTTACTTCATGTATGCTTGTCGTTTGGAAGACACTACTCATTGTAATCATCTTGATGATATTTTTGATATAATAGATGGTATTTGGATGTTTGAGTGATAGTGGTCAGAGTTACTTGTTCTTCATCATTATACTTAGCCTTTTTGCTGGGATTTTCTTCACTCTCTTCTTCTGAAGTTGCTTCTAATTGGTGGGCTTGGCCTTTACATTTATGGTCAATTTCTCATCTTTCCTTGCATCTATAGCATGACTTTTTCTTGTCTAATCCTCTCTTATGACAGTTGTGTCCTTTTTCCCATGGCTCTTGACATTTGAAGAACAAGTTCTTCCTTTTTAGTTCATCTTTGTCTAGTTAATCCTTGTGGTGATTGTCCCTCTTATGGAAGGCCTTTGTATGATAATTTGAGGCTTTATTAGAAATTGATGGTTCTAAACTTAAGGCTAGTTCAATGGCATCATCTACCATTGTTGGTTTGTGGGCACCCACCAATCCTTTCAATGATTCTTTCAGCCCATCTACAAACAAGTAGGTTAACCGCTCCCCATCTATCCCTATAACTCTTTCTGAAATTCTTTGGAACTTAGTGATAAATTCATCTACTGTCCCTGTTTGTTTCAGCTGAGTTGGATCTTTGAAGTCTTTTTGGGGATGTTTGCAGTCAAACCTCTTAATTAATCTCTGAAAATTCTTCATAAGAAGTTATATTTTGGTGCCCTTGAGTGAGGATCCCATGGTACCACCACTCGTAGGCTAAGCCTTCCAAGTGAAGGATAGCAAATTGGACTGTATCCTCTTTTGTCACAGGGCTTAGGGATAAATAAGTATTTAATTTTTGCAGCCATCCATGAGCTGTGATTTTGTCAGATCCGTCAAAGTTTGGGAGGGTTACCTTATTTAATCTTGTATTTTAAGTCCTTACTAGACTGTCCCCTTTCTCTCCTAGGGGCTTATAATTTCTTTGCTTCACAATAATCCTTGAATGATATGTTTCTCTTTATCTCAGGTCCCTTCCTCCGTGCTGTTATGGAGGTGATTGACTTCCTCTTCTTCCCTTAGGATATCCTTTCTTGGTAGGAAGGATGATTTTATAATCTTAGGTGTGGATGACCTGCTTTTATTTTCTGAGTGATTTGTACTAATGTCTTTCCCACCAGGATTCCTAAGATCATTTATTGAAGTATTCATATTTTGCAAGGCTTGCATGAGGACTTGGGTTCTTTCATTTTGTTCTATTAATGTTTTGGTTGTTATCTCCATGAACGTCCTCAGCTCATCACCTATTGGTTCACCCATTATATTGTTTTGTTTTGGGTCAGAATTTGCTGCTTGTTTCCTTCTTTCCCTTTCTAAGGCTCTTTGTGCCCTTTGGTTTTGTTGCATTAAAAGGATGGCAGGATAAAAGCTCGGATACCAACTGTAATGTCCCCTGCTAGGTTTAGGCCTGTTATAACCATAATTGTCCCACATTATATATTTATGGTTTAAGTTTAATTGACCTAGATGTGTTGATTCAAAACTATGCTATTCTATAATTCAAAGTAAGGAGAGTTATTCACATCAATATATTAAGTAATCTCACTATTATGAATTTTAAAGGTCCATGCTGCACTTGTTACTACTTCAGTTGAGAAGGAAGAAGATTTGAATGCAACCAAGGTGCTTAGATACCAATCACAATAGGTCCCCTCAAAGTTTACAGATCCAAGGCCTTGTCTTGTCTTGGGACTGCGCCCTCAAGGTTTAAAAGGGACGCTGATCCCTGCCCTATCTTGGGAATCACCCTATTGGCTGGATTTAGACAGGCCCCTCCTTGGAAACATTGCAGCCCTTCCCTTCTCAGGCACAAAATAGTAATAAGTTCTGAGCATGGATTCATACATATTTCCCAGTGGTACATTAATCTGAGTAAACACTTATATTCCTTATTTATTACAACTATTCTTTATCAGAGAATTGTAGGCTGCTATAACATACCTGATGACAGTGTTTATTTTATAACTTCAGAGTATTGGTTTCAGACTTACAGTCTGATCAGTATGTGTGTTTCTTGCTCCTTTTTTCTTTATCCTTCTACCACGATGCCCAATTTATATAAATGGACAGATCAATCAATATAGAAACTACTGTATTAATTTAATTATTGGAGACTGCCAATCGTTACAGATCTGGATCTCCATCTCAGAATTGATATCTGTATTCTTTCTTCTTATTGTTTATTCCTGATTGTCCCCAGTTGAATGATGGAACTGCCACATATATTGCTCATCGTGAATGAGGAGTTGCGATAGCTGGGACACGGCTCGTGTCTTTGATGATCGTGACTTTACATAATAAATAACTAGCACTTGCACCAAAAGAGGTGCAATGGTTAATAATATACTTGAGGAGATTATACACAAATGCATTCTATTTTAATGTCAAAACAATTGATCTTCTATTTGAAGGTTACCCATTCGAGTAGACTTCACTTAACAATGTGCTCTTTGCCTAATATTATTTTGCCTACGCTTCTCACCATGTCGAGTTTTCTTTTTTGAAATTAAATAAAAATAAGGCCAAAACTTATTAATATAATGAAACCTATAATTCAATATGATGTATTTCATACACTTGTTTTATATTATCTTTTATTTATTATTTTTAAAATTTCTCAAATTAAACTTACTCTCTTACAAAATTGCTTTACCTCTCTTGAAACTAATTAAAAATCCTACTGCACCTCTAAGAAGCTCATACTATGAATTACTGTTAAGTAGCATCACACCCTTGAATGAATTCTTCCGCTTCTTAGGGTTTAACATGATTCAAGCGATTTGGGGAAAACTACTCCCGAATTAATTTCTTGAGAATTTTGGGTATCCAATTGCGTTTTTGTTGGTGTGCGATGGCAACAGGGGAATTCATATTCTTCCAGGAGGCTTTAATCCCATTCTGATTATTGCTCACTTCTTTAAAACCAAGAATACAAGAATGATCCATATTCCTTAAAGTCAAGGAATATATTTATTGTAAAAGTTAAAATTTTCTCATATTCGAAATTGAATATAACTTCCTTTGTCTGGAAGCATATCTGCTCCTAATTTGAATGTAATAGTTAAATTCAATGACCAAAGTAATATTTTCTGCCTTTGCTTTACATCCTACTACATTCTCCTTTCAAAATGATAAGAATCACACATTTGTTCCAGTTTTGTCAGAGCCATCAATTAGACCAATCAAATGTAACAACTAGACAACCAATATGGTTTGTTACAGTCGTGATATTTCTCCAAGAAAAAGCTCCCCCATCAAAACCATGATACCATCTAATCCTTGTTTTTGTTACCCAAAGCCACAGTTTGATGTTGATGGTCCTTCATATATGAAGGTTTTCATCAATGGAGTACACGCAATAATGTATTTGTCAAACTATGACTTTAACTCCTCCACATAAGCTATCATGATTAGTAAATACATTTGTAGGTATATCTCTTATCCTCAATAAAATGAATGCATATTTCTAACCTTTCTATTCTCCTTGTTTATTTCAAACCGCAACCCATCTGTCAATTTTGTATGTTTCCACATTTTGTTTGCTTGAAGCATTGAGCAACTGCTTCTTCTGTCCAATAACACTGTTGGTTCCCAAAACAGCAGATTGGAAATCCAAGAGCTTTTGCCAATTCTCCTAGATTGCTTCAATCAGTCTTGGCCAACGAATGGGAATAATCTAATTCCCCTGCACTTTAGGCTTCGCTAAACCTAGGTGGGTAAACCCTCACCCCAAACAAAAAGATGTTTTTCTATAGCAAATTTAAACTTTCTTGATTTCTCAGGATGGCAAATGTTCCCTGAGTCTAATCAGAATAAGAATATTTGATTCTTATTTAGTGTTTGAATATTATGAATTCTTATGAATGCTTTGTAATTGAATTTGTATTTGTGTATAAGGAAAATGCTTTGGGTACGAGATAATATATTTCACAAGGATGAAATGAAAGAACTTCAATGCTCATACAACTGTAAAAAACCTTCTTTGAAGAGATACACAGGCCAGTCCCTTATCTAACTAATTGGGCGGAATGTAGTCAAGCTTTGTTTGAACCCTCATATACACTCTGCAATTCAATTTTAGATTCCCTCCCCCATGACATCAAGGATGAATTGATAATAATATTTGTTTTAGTCTAAATGAATTTTAATTCCTTGGCAGGAAACCAATTAGACAAGGATTTGTAT
>MU225240.1:7862550-7876161 GCA_018584345.1 Thuja plicata
ATTTGTTTTTTAATTAGGAGACGTGGGGGAGACTTCATTTTTTTGGAATCGGAGACTTCGATTCTTCAGGAGACTTCGTCATGAAGTCTCCGGCCATTTTTGAAGTCTCCGGAGACGCGAAAAGTCTTCGAGACGCGTCTCGGTCTCCGAGACGCGTCTGGAGGGGGGGAGACGGGTCTCCGGGTAACACTGGTAAATACCAAGGTCACCAAGATCGGGGATCTTTCAGCTTATACAATGTCTATGACAAATGCTTTGTCAATGTTATGATATGAAGATTTGAAATTTTCTCTCTATCTTTAAAAAATTCCTTATTTTTTAATAGTCGTCCCATGTTGTCCCCTAAAAAATGGCCTAAAAGGTACCCTCGTAAAATAAACACGTCTTGTCGCCCCTTGACGTCCTCATCCCCAAAACTTGGGGGAGCATAGGTTTAATCAAATCTCTAGGAGTTTTCCCTATTAATTTGAAGAAAAGTTCTATCATATGTATTGTTCAAATTTGTGTTGTTTGGCCAAAGGCAAATTAAAACACTAGCAAGCAAAGAGAAGATGCTTGTAACTTTTTGGTAGCTTCAAGAGGATAGTTAGTCTTTTTGGATGAAGTGATGATGGAGGTGGGAACGGAATGTGTTGTCCGAATAGAAAGAGCAATGCAATTACACATGTAGCAATTGAAAGACTTAAAGTGGCAAGACACCTTATGTTGTTTTATTCCTTATGCTACCCACAAGCTTGACCTTCTTCAGAACATGGAAAAACTAAGATGTATAAAGAACATAGTGTAAGATGTAAGCAATGTCATAAAATACTATTACAACTACATACGGAGTCAAAATCTCATGAGAAAGAACACTAATGGCAAGGAGTTCAAATAGTAGTCACATGCTATATCACTAATTTCATCACCTTGCAAAGTATTTCAACCATGTGATGTCCCCTTCCTAATTTGCCATTGAACTTGCCCTATAATCACAACTGCAACAAATTAGGGTTAAGGTTACATCTTACCAACTGAATATCTCTGTAATAATGTACCCTGAGACTTGAACCCTACAATCATAAACAATATATACAAATATACACATACATATATATTCAATTAGGGTTAGGCAAACCACATCATATTTATAGATTATCAATAATGCTACATAAACATATTAAGATTTGGAGGAAGAGACATGATGGGTATGCCCGAAGCCATTTCTACACCAAGTCCAACGAGGGATGTCTACTACAGCCCTCTTACTTGGCGGCTTGTACCTATTTTCCCCATCTTGCCTCATCACCCGGAAAATAGATACCATCTTGGGAAGTTGGGCGGAAGTTGTAAGTGGGTTCCTTGCCTCTTCTACGTAAGGTCCCTCTAGTCCTAGAAGACATTATGGTCAACTCTAGGATGGCCTACTTACTTAGCCCTCTCAAGCCCCTTTTGCTTACACCTCAAGTGATCCCCTTCAAGATGGGTTTCAAACAATTAGACATTTCTCACATATTTTTCATCATAGGCAAACATAGTTATTAGCATTGATATTGGTATATAACAATCAACATATCTTGTATAGACTCAACCATTATTCAGTATATATATAATCATGGTGAACAAGGATGTTTAACACAATAAATATAAAAATGAGTATGAGTTTGATGACAGGGTCTGAGACATTTAGAGTTCTGTTGTAACTCGAATGCTGGAACTGGTATTGATTTCCTCTTTGATTGCTGTGCACTACTGTTGGAACAATCTCTTTTTGTTATGTGATTTGATTGCTGCTTGTGTGATATCCGACTCTGTTATTCCTGATGAAGTATTTTGATTAATGCTTGATGTATTTGTTGTTGATGTCTAGAGGTTTGATCTGAATCCCCTTCAATTTTCTTATCAGAATTAGTCCTTCTTCCATCTGCTCAATGCCTTCCTCCCTCCATTGTGTTTGTGTGTTTGGACTAGAGCCTTCCTTCTCAATATATCTTTGAATCTCTAAGGGTTGTGCCCTTTTGACGAGATACTTCTTTTAAGAGACGTGTCTTTGTGTTAATTGTTGCTTGAGCCATAATAACAATTACATTACTTGATCGCAACACTTGATAACAATTTCCTTCCTTAAGAACAGATCGCACCACTGTCTTTAGCAAACGTTTATTTTTCTCAAGCGCACCTTTTCATTTATTGAGACTTGCACCTTTTCTTAAAGAATCACTGTTTAGTTTGTTATCGCTGCCAAGCATCTTAATCGTTTGGAATGAGATCGCTGCAAACAAGGATTATCATTTATGAATCATTATGAGGGTATTGACTACTGCATACTACCCTACCATCATGTACCTGAATCAGCTTGTGAATTAATCATTGTCTTTGCTTGCAGATTGATTATTGTCCATGAGAGTACAATCTTCTTCATAAGCTTGATGTATATATCTAATCATGTCAATGTCAATAATACCATCGATCAGTTTCATTCATTCCTTAATGGTAATAAGTGTCTTCTTCATTAGATTTGCTGGTTTACTATTGAGGAAGATCGTATTACTGTTTACACATCTGCCCACTCCTTGATCGAACTTAATACCTTCATCTTGCTGTTGACAGATGGCTGTACTGTTTGGAGAAATTGTGAAGTCTTGTCCAAGACAATTTCTCACCTAGGGTTTAGACTTAATCGATGTTGGGTCTGACGTTATAATGGGGACGTGACAAACCACATTACCCAACACCAAGCACATGCTTATGAGTGAAAGGTCATTGGAGAGTCCTTACTGCAGCAAAGCCAAAGCAGAATTGTGAAGAACATTTTTATGATACATTTGTGAAAGGCATGGAAAAGATCATCAAACTAAGTTTTCCATCAAAAAAATAAAAAATAAAAATTTTTTAATATTTTACTTTTGCACCAGGGGTATCCCCACGACCCAGCCTAGTGCCCAGCCTGCCTTAACTTGGTCTTACTTACTGCCAAGTTGGGGTCAGGAAGGGTCGAGCTGGGGCAACACTAGTTACCTGGGGACAAACGCAATTGCCCACAAACCACATTCATCAGGTGAAACCGAACCTTGGAGTCAAACCTGAGACCAGTGGGGAGCGAACCCACGACCCATGCAAACTCGTGCCAGCTAAAAAAGGATTATAATGTTATAATTTTCTGTTGTAAAATTTTGATATTTTCATTTGTTGATTTATTGAAAAAAGAACTAAATAAGATTCCTTTTCGTATACTATTGTTTTAGAATCAAAATTGTACGTTACGGTCTATGATCAATAAACACGGTGTATCTATATAAAGGCCATGGACAGGGCCAAAGAGGTAATACAGCATTTGTATGTGTTGAATAGGAACAAATTTGAACCCATATGGTGCATTATTGATTGAAAGTGGAAACGACAACTCCAACATATTCATGTTGTTGCATATTATTTAAACCCTCAATTTTCCTTCTTCACTTTATTCAAAGCAAACAAGGAGGTTCTAGATGGCCTCCACATGTATGGAGAGGATGCTTGTCAAATGGAACCTTAGAGACATCATACATAATGAGCTACAAATTTACAGTGGGGGCTGAGAGGAGATTGTTCTGTTAATCTTTATGAATTCAATGGAAAGCCACTCTATAGCCAAGTATATGCTGTATTTTAGTTGCTTGTTTACTTTAACTTTTAGTTTTAAATTTACAGAATTCCTTACAAAGTTATAAATGTTATCCTTATAGATTAGTGTTAAGAAATACTTATGCAATAACACCTAGTCTTAAAAATCTTGTCATCAGCATTTTATCCCAGTGATATAGCCCTTCTACTTTTGAGTGCAATTTGAGTGTTTTTGAGGCCATTCACATAAAGAAGCAAAATAGGTTGTCTCTAAAGCACTTGAATGACCATATCATTGTGCAATACAAACTTCAATTGCATGCAAAGAAAGTAGATGGGCAAGCGACATCATGCGATTGACCTCAAGAACATTGATCCATATTCAAATTGCGATGTGAAGGGCGTGGATATGATGTTCACTAATGATTATTTAGCTACTTTGGAGAGGGAGTCAGTGGAATGGGAAGCGAAAATGGCACATTTTACAAGGTAGAAGTCAAGGCTGGTGATCCACTAGTAGGGGACTTATTGCATTCGCAACATGATAATATGGTTGAGGCTCTTGTTAAGGTTGACACAAAAACACCATCCAATTCAAGAATACGCACACCATGGCAACAAACTTTTATGAGTTTTTGTCATAGAAGCCTAGAAGAAACTTATAATTTATAATTTTCATTTATATTGAAACTTGAAGTTTATATTATTGTAATTGGTGAGTAATCTAATAGTATCACATCATGCACCTATGAATATTTTGATTTTATTAGCCATATTTCTCAGATGAGGATTCTCTACTTTTCTGCTGTCTAGTGCAAACTTTTTCTCAAATTGCACCACATGAAGAGCCCTTATGCATAATTATATATCTATCAAAGAATTAATGATGATCAGTAATATCAGAGCCATAGCTGTTATGAAGTTAAACCCCTAGCCCCTTGTTTTCTCTTATGGGTTCTTAATTGCACTAAAATCCACTATAATGATAGCATTGTGTGCCTTCTTTGCTTGGATCCAATTTAGCTAGTTTGTTACCTCCATACGGTGGAATATAAGAATTTGCAATGCAGTTTTGTTAGAATTCATATCAATAGCAGATTACTACCATTCCCAACAAAAGGATTTGTAACGAAGTGCTACATACTTGGGTTCATTGAATCATTGTTTTTCTTTGTGAAAGATGACGCTATTTTTGGTCACCACATTCCAGCTATCTTGATACATGAGAAAGAGTTACTCAGAATTATTTTGGATGAAACCTAAAATAGATCACACCTTCCCTGATTTTATTCTTGAAAATTAATAATTTGTTTGGTTCGCCCAAACATCTTATGTTCTGTGAGAGTACCTGCATTACACTGACTCGGTGGTATCACACACACCCATGATTTCCACTAGAGCAGTCTCGGACAACGTAGTTTACCAGATCAATGGCCAGTTGTCTGTCTTGTTCATTTGGCTGTCTTCTTGTTAGTCTGGTGCAATTGCCAACTGACGACTCTTTTTTGTTTTGTTTGAAATATCATTGCACTGCTCTCCATCTGGAACTTCTGTTTCCTTTTTGGTTTTGACTTTATTGATTAATACTAGTGTGTCCACTACTAATGTGAATTGGACCTAATCCAGAGACTTTTCCTGCTTCTCCTTTTCATTCAAGTTTTGTCTACTGAGTTTAGTTTCTGATCTACATCTCCAAAGCATTGCTTGCATGATCTTCTAAATACCATTCATCCTTCTCTTATCTCGGTGGTACAGAGCTTTGGATGGGTTGGAGACTGATTTAGCTGTTTGGTTGCAGTTATCCTCTTCTTACAAAGCCTCTTTAAACATATTTCTTTCCTTACTGACCCTTGCTTCAGCCTTGGTTCTTTTTATGTTCTTAAGGCTGTCTTTCAAGATTTTAATTCGATTTGTTCTGTCTTTACTTATTCTCTTGGTGAAAATTTATTTCCTCTGTTCATTCATTGCTTGGTCCTATTGCTGCCAAGGGGAGCACTACTGCCAGGTGACCATCTTTATGAAAGATCAACCAGCAGAAAGGGATATTCTGAAAATCTATGAGCTGGTCCCATTCAATCGCTTCAAATTCCAACTAATTGTATCAATAGGGATTTTTCTATGTATATACTTATTACTCACACAGATCCAGACATAGTTCGGCACCCTAGTTGCCTTGCGAATCCTGAGGTTGTGATGTATTCTTCAATGTCATTCCCTATCATCCGCAGAGAAAATTCCTGCAAAAATTAACAGGAAAGAAGTGGTAACCGCACTTAACCAGTACTGTGCTTGGAGATCTTCTGTTGGACTCAAATCAAGTGAGAACGGTTTCACAAATAATTCATGTTTCTTCATAAACCATGGGCAAAAAAAGCTTGACCTTTCTCCTTCAATTGGACTCAAAGCAAGTGAGAACGGTTTCACAAATAATTCATGTTTCTTCATAAACCATGGGCAAAAAAAGCTTGACCTTTCTCCTTCAATTGGACTCAAAGCAAGTGAGAACGGTTTCACAAATAATTCACGTTTCTTCATACACCATGGGCATTATAAAAAAAGCTTGATCTTTTTCCTTCTGTAGGGAAAAAAATGCAATTTGGTAGCATTTTGTCAATCATTAAAATGTGAACAGATCCTGCTGGTCTTCAGTTATCAACTTATCTTTAATCAAAAGTCAAAGAGTTTTGGATGTTGGATAGGTTATCTTGAATCAACACATCAAAGCTTCTTCCTTTACAAACCAAAGCCTCTATTCCTTTTCATCCAAGAAAAACTGCAGCCTCGGCAGATTTTCTTTTAGAGGCAGCACCCATTCTCCTCTTTCATCGGGAAGGAGAGATGGTTATTTCTTTTTTGAGCATCTTGATGAAGCTATTTTATCAGGTCCTTTCTACAGATCAGATTGTTTTCTGTCGGTACAGTAGTTCTGAAAATTGATGTCAAGAAGGTTTTGAGAGAAAGCCGTGAAGCTAAAGGGAAGGTTTGGTGTGTTCTATTCAGGCTAGGGAATTAGGGAGTTCCATTCTCAATCAGATCAGATTGCTGGTGTGAGAGGAGAGCGTGAGTACGTTCCTAGAAAAAAATTTATTATAATAGAATCTTCAGCTTAATTTGCTCATATCAACTTATGATTCAATACTATGAGCCCAATCCTTGCTTAATGATTCGTTTAACAACAGGTTCTAAGCTAACTCTAATCTGATTCCTGCAATCAAATCAAATGTTAAAATTCTAATTCTTCGTCACCCTTTCCTCTGGGCTGTAAGATCACTTTTGCACTTAGCTATTAGACATTTGAGATGTCAATGTATTTTCCACTGTAACATATTCATAAAGCAGAAGACCAAATATGGGTAAAACCGTAAAATAATAATGCACGCAAGAATGCAAGAAAACACTACAATTGAAAGACGTATACAGCATTCAAGGAAAACTATACCTAATTGCAAGAAACATGTAAAATATAACTATATTAATTCATCACCTGCATAGTAAGAGACTTAATTACTTCCTTGGCAGCTTTACATTTGGCACTTTCTTCTCCTGCTACTGCAATAGCCTCCTTGAGTTTCTTTGCACTGTGTTCCAACTCAACTTCTTGTAGTTGAGTCTTTCGAGTTATGTTTTCCACCTGGAAATATGAAGTTTTGGCAAGTCATCCTCTAAAATTACACAAAATTAAAAACTAAAGTAACCATAACAAAGACATGACCCTTGTAAAAGCCTTACTCATATTAAGAATTTATTAATGGAGAGGATTTTTCGCACTAAGGAAAAGCATAACTGTAAAGAATCCATTATTTTCTTCAATGACACATTTAGTCAGATAAGATACAAAACCAAATTACCTGCAACCTCAGCTTAACAACTTCTTGTCTTAATGCATCATTTGTCTTTGTTGCATCATCGACAAAAAGTTTAGGAGAAGTTAGGCCTGCAAGTGTTGGAATTGGAGTCGCAGAACGAGGTGGACTGGGACGTCTTGAAGTAGGTGATGTTGCCCGAGAAACAATTCTTGAACCAGGGACAGATGCAGAAAAGGCTTTCTTTGAAGACCCAAATACTGGATTCATGGATCTTTGAGGATTGTTGTTTCCAAACTGCAAATTGCCATTTGGCACTGGAGACACCCGACTGCTATGCAATTCTAGTTTCCTACTTCTAGAGGAAGATCTACTTTCAGGTTGTTTGAATGATTCCATGTTAGAGAACCTGGAAAATTGTAACTGCGTTTTAGCATCCAGCTTCTCATGTTTCTCTCCATTGTCATTGAAATTCTGATTAGCCCCTCCTCTTCTAGTCCCCAAACTCAGAGACATTGAACCAGCTTCAATTGCCTTCTTCAACTTCATATAACAATTATCACAAACACGATAAGGCTTATTAGGATTTGGAGCCAGAGAAGCCTTGAGTGACTTCTTAGCACTACACGAATGGCAGAAAACAAGTCCACAGTTATAGCAATTGTGACGTTTTCTTGTAAAACCAAATGGAAGCCGGCAACCAGAACACATGGAGTGATCAGCACCTGATAACCACTTATGAAGGCAGATAGCTGCTGTAAAACTATAGCCACAAACAACACTTTTAACTTGCTTATCTTTCAATGCTTCTACAAGTGTGGGAGAATTCTTGTCTTCAATATCACCATGACCTAAACGTCCATTTGCCCCCTTTCCCCAGGTGTACACTTCTGTTTTTGAAGTTAAAACTGCAACATGATATGCGCCACAGGCTATATCCTCTACAAATGCATTACGAATCTTACCTTCCACACGTGTTGGAAGCTTACCATCAGATTGAGGATTTCCTAACTGACCATAAACAGTACTGCCCATTGTATAAAGATGCCCTGATGTCGTGAGGGCCACTGTAAGGCTATGCCCACATGCTACTTGACGAAAATTTGGGTCAACAAGTGCAGCAACGCAGGTTGGAACAAGTCTTGGCTCCCTGTCACCATGTCCAAGCCGCCCTTTATCCCCATCTCCCCAGGTAAATAGCTTACCAGATGAGCAGTTGCTAGAGCTTGAAGAACCAGCCATTACTTCCACTACAGCGGCAGTATGCCACACTCCGCAAGCTGCTCTGACAGTCCGTAACCCATTTAGAGATTCAACTTCTCGAGGCGAAGAAACAGTCTTACGATCTCCATGACCCAAAACACCAAATGTTCCATCCCCAAACGTAAATAATTGACCTGCCGAAGTTACTATAGCAGTGTGCCAAGGCCCACATGAAATTGAAGAGACATGTATTCCTTCCAAAGGACCATTTACCTTTTTTGGTACCCAGTGGCTCACTTCATTCCCATGTCCCAAAAGCCCAAAATTGTGTGTTCCATCACCCCATGTGTACAGATCTCCTGATAGAGAGACAGCACATGTATGATATTCTCCACAAGCTACTAGTTCAATGTTTGTGTGGGCAAGAGCATCGACAAGTTTAGGCTGAGAAACATCTGCATCTACTCCATGGCCAAGTCGACCTCCTGACTCCTCACCCCAACAAAAAACCTCCCCTTGCTTTGTAACAAGAGCAGAATGCCTACCACCACAAGCAATATTGTGAACATCAAGCACCACTGCTGACTCTAAGGCTTTCGGTAAAAGTGCATCCATTTTTGGATCTGCAATATTTCCAACTCTATGCAAACCACCTCCCACAACTCCATCCCCGGTTCCTTCTCCCCATATAAAGACATCTCCCAATGCATCACCATCATCTTGACCTGACCCTTGGCTTGATGAACTTACAGCGCTGGAAAGACTAATCCTAAAACCATCCATCATTGCATTTCTTGTATGTCCATTGGTGCTGTCTGATCCCCCCTCTGAGGACATTGAATTGAGAGATGTAGAGCCACCAACAGAGTCTGATTGAAAGAAACCTTTTGGAGGTACAGCATATAATATCCCATCAGAAAAGACTTTTTCTAAACCATGTCGAGAAGGACTCCCATATGGACTTGGACTCCTATTTGTATCTCCACCATCCTGAATTAACAAAACAAAGAAATGTGACTCCAACAGGTAGCCTAAGAAAACCTTTTGATCAACAATGAATAGCTGATTTAAACAATGTATCCACAGACATACACTTCTTTGCAAAAATATTCCTGATGTATCAAACTTGGAAATAAATGATCAAAATTGAAAAGGAGCATTTCAAAATCCAAGCTGGTTGACTCAGACCTTCTGCATACTATCTGTACTACCAAAGGGGGAGCTAAGAGGGGAGTTCCTTCGAGTGTAAGTACTGGGGCTGTTTGCATCAGATGATGCCGCCCCATCACTTTTAGAGTCTGTTTTCCATTTCCTATGGTGACCACGTGAAATCAGTGCTTTAAGGCCAACAAACCAAACTTCCGCTTCTTCTTTATCCTTGCATATCTGCAAATATGAAATAATCTAAGGCTCAGTTGCTTTGAAGTAATTGCTCTATTATAATGTAGATTCGGAAAGGTGAAAAAAAAACATAAATGGCAAAGCTGTTTTGAGTTTAGGTTAAAGAATCATTCCTACAACTTTACAAATGTATTTGAAAAAACAATGTCATGGTAACATTTTGGATCCAATAAACATAAAGCAATGCTGAGACACAAATGGCTCCTTACCAAATCAAGAGATCTATTGTTGTATATTAGTGAAAATGATTGATACTCCTTTTCAGGCCGTGGATATCTATGGAAAATTGCCTGGAAAACACAGAAATGCACATTTGCACGTGTTAGTGTTCCAAATATTTTCTCACGGCTGCAAAACCTTCAAAAAACAAAAACAAACATATTCATATTGTTATTTCTCTACCAGTGCAAAGAACAACTAGGTGTGGGTGTGTGTATTACACACACACATTCAAATCTCTCTCTCTCTCTCTCTGTGTGTGTGTGTATTACACACACTCACATACATCCAAATCATTGATGTGTGATAGAGCCAACTTGACCAATACAATTTACACATCATCTTAGGTGGCCTTAGGGCCAACAACATACAGCAAAAAGTAATGTCAAAATAACATAAGTCCCGCATCCCCTCTTAAAGATTGATCTGTGAACTTTTCATGCAGAATTCTGCTTCTCATACTTCCTTATTGCAACTCCAGAAAACAAAAGCAATCTTAAAGACTGAGGAACATTTTTTTAGGACATGCTTTGGCAAAGATATCTGCAGGCTAGGACTAGAATAGAAGATGCAAGAAATCAAGCTTCCCTTATTGCAAAAGTTCTTTGGCATTGTGCATATGAATGTCAATGTATTTTGATTGTTTCCGATGAATAGGAATGCAAATCACCTGAATGGTACCCATACCATCACTATGGATGATATTAGAACCCTCTCGAGGAGAAAAGGCAGAAGAAAGAGAGATCACAACAACATGAGCTGACATGCTGTTTTCTTTGCAGCGTAATATTCTGCAAATTCAGAGAAAAAATAAATGTTGCTTCTTTTTCTTCCAACAAATAGGCCTTGATTCATGAAAGAAGTCATATCCTAATGTATTCTTCTCACCATCATAAGTTAAAACCATCAATATAGTCGGCATCACAGCATACAACTATGGTTGGGTGGCCACATATTTTGTAAAGAATCCCAAGCTTAAGATTACATGCAATTTATCGAAGGATATGCTTGGCAACCTGTATATGACATATGCAAGGCGCCTACATGAATCTAGATAAAAAAACTGACAGCGAAGAAAACATCAGGTCAAGTGTGAATGAGATAGATTAAACTACCAACCAAAACTCCATACAGAGTAGCAGTGATTTTTTTAGTGGCTAATATTTATCAATTGGCTAATGCTTGAATTTTGGGAGTCAAAATTTGGCTAATTCAAGCTGTAAGGTGACCTAAATTACCACATTTTTTATAACATTTTATTTTAGTCTTATTTAAATCACCTGAGCATTTATTTTACTAAAAAATTTAACTCAAAAGTTCACCACAATATTTGATACATGTTTAGATCAGATTCGCCTAAATTTGATTAGTTATTAAAGAAATATAAATCAATTTGCCAATAATATATCATGTTATTAATAACGCTAGGGCTTGATTTAAAATAAATCTAATGGCCCTTTCTATATTCTTTGAGGTAAAATGTACCAATGATCTGTAATGCTCACATAACTCAAGACTGTTTTTGGATCATTTATCTCAATGGAGATCAATGGACTACAAGAAACTTCAGGTCTCGAACATTACAAATTGTGGGTACATGTTACCTCACAATATACAACAAGGGCCATTAGATTGTAATGTAAACCAATGGTAGCAACTAGATATTATAGAGTGTACCCCTTCAACCAATCAATGATTTCCACCCTCGGGCCCCTACTTACCCATAAGAATTTTATATTTTTAAATGAAAGGATTCAAAATGGTACTTAACACATTTTCCTATTATTTTCCAAAATTCGCCAAGATTTACTACAAAATCATAGAGATGTAAAAATAATCGCCAATAAAATTGATTTATTTTAGAAACAAAGGAAAGATTTGCCAATAGAAATTAATATTTTTTCTAGAAACTGGAAGATTTGGCAAGATTTTAATTTTTTTCAAGAGGGTGTGTCGGGGGGGAGGGGGGGCCAGGGGGAGAGGGGGTTCTTAAATTTATTCTGATAGAATAGTGTTGTGAGTTCACACCATCGCCCCATGGAAAATGGGGACCCCCTCTTTTGCCAGTAGGTTTAGGTAGTAGAGCGAGTTTGGCAACAATTCAGGATTTAGAATGCCTTCCCGAAGTATCAAGTGTGAAAATTGAGCAAAAATGGCAATATTTGACTAAGAGTACAAGATAGTTCTTGAGGAGCCTTATCTTGTAACCGGCGTCTCCTTGTGTTCCACGAAAGAGCCTATTTGTTCTATTGGAATTTTGTTTAAGTTATGGATATACTAGTAGTCGGATTCTCATGAATATATCAGTGCAGAAATTATCTCATATTTTAGCAGTCATTCTCAGCAATCATCTAAGGTGTTTTCTTCAGAGATGTCCACTATTTGTATTTGGTATCTGTAAGAAATAAAAGAAAATATGTGTTCTAGATGCTGATTAGGGTACTGTTGTGAGGTTTTCACACCATCGCCCCATTATGCAAATTGGGACCCCCTTCTCTGCTTGTTACCTAAGGTTCAGTAGCCCTTTTGAGTGGCATTTCAATCAACCAAGTGCTTTGAGAGTTTAAGAGGTGGTATTTTCAAGTGGTCGGGTTGCAATTCCAGAAGGGGAGAGTTGAAAATTGAATGTGTGTAAGCCATATTGTGGTGAGTTGAACGTAAAATGTTAAGCATATGGAAATTTTGGCTAGTTAGTTTGTCGGAAGTGTCGTTTAGGGCATATGGTGCAAATGGGGGCCTTAAAACCCCGAGGAGATTTGATTTTTTACGTACAAAATTGTTAAAATCCCTTTAAAAGGTCAATTTTCCTTATAAAAATGCTCAAAATGTTGACATGACTGACTTAAAGTGTGATTCCTTCAATAATCCAACATATCCAAAAGATTCAAGGTGATTGGAGATCATACTGTAGTCCAAACATCTTATTTGCAAAGCTTCGCAGTAAAAAATGATTGAAAATGGCTAAGTACATGATTCCTGTAGTAGGGGGTCGATTTTCCCCTCTCTGCAGTTGGAGGCCTTTGAAAAATGACTACGTACTGCATTCCTGCAGTAGGGGGTCGTTTTTCCCTTCTTTGGTGAACTACAGAGTTGAAAATTTTCTAAGTACTACATTCCTGCAGTAGGGGGTTGATTTTCCCCTTTTGGGGTGAGTTGAGCATGAAATGTGAATTTTGGCTAAGTGTTTAAGGGTGACTGCAGGTACAAGGTAAGATCAAAATGTTGTTGCAATAGTGGATCGATTTTCCTATGGCTGGCAATTAAATGATGTTACAAGAAATTGAAAGTGAATTACAAGGAAATTGGGACTTAGTGAAATTTTGAAAAAGTGCAATTGTAGTAGTGGGGCGATTTTCCCCAATTGGACAAGTTTTATTAATTATTTAATAAAACAAAAGAGGAA
>MU225240.1:7881081-7943383 GCA_018584345.1 Thuja plicata
TAATAGAATTAAATTAAATTGCATGAGTAAAGATAGAAGTAAAGTAGAGGTAAATTGTGTGGTTACATTAGTGGATGTTTGATTGGATTCCAATACACTAGGCCACTAGCATCCTTGTTGATTTGATTGGGAAGCCTTGTGTGGTACACTAGTCATTTGCACTTAAGTTCAGTTGGCATTGGACCTTCAGTTTGTACTTGTGTTGAATTGGAGTAAAGGTGTTGATATGAGAATCGTTTGATTTCCTTTGAAGCTTGCACTTGGTGAAGTTGATGTCGCAGATAAGAATCCATCATAGTTGAATCCTAGTCCATCCATTAATTTCCATCCATAGTTAGAAGCAGCAGTAGTTTTAAAGTTAGAGTTCAAAGAGCAAAGTTGGAAGTGATGTGTAAAAAGGAGAAGCATTAGAGTATACGTCGCAAAGCTAATACCTATCACCAATGAACAAACTATGTAACCTTGAATGAACAAGCGTAAGTCCACCAACGTGATTATCAACAAATCACATAATTATAACTGAGTTAGTATCCACAGGTGTAAGGAACCTTGGAGTTTTTTCATGATCTTCATGAATATTTACCTTTTCAAGAGAGGATTGAGTGCCTGGTATCCCTATCAGATATTCAATTGCTACATGTTATGTAAGTGGAACAAAACTAACATCAACAGGTACTTACATTGTAATGTCCCCTTCTCTGCAGTAATACAATTTTATGCCTGATTAGCCTATCTCGCCATCCGGATAGTCTAATGGCCGCTTTTCAGAGGATGCCAGTCAGTCACAGGTGCTACTCGGACATTTATTATATTTATGAGTCAGACTATATAGTTGGGATACTTTATTTTATAAAGTATTGTTATAAAGTCACTTTAATATTTTAATTTTAAGTTACTTTATTTTATAAAGTGACTTAAGTGACTAAAGGACGAAAGTGTCTTTTAATCCCACATTGCCTACTCGGATGCTTTGGCTCTCACATCGAGGTGATAAAAGGGAGACAATCTTCCTTGGAAAAGGTACAATGAGAATTTATAAAAAAAAGACTATATATCTGGTTGCTTTAATGTGACTGATTATTCTTAAGGACGTAGCCCCTTGGGAAGGAATGAGAAACTTGGACGTAGCCCCAGCTTTCTCTCATTAAGGGTGGATTCATCTCAGATTTCACCATTGAGCTTATCCAGTAAGTAAAGAACACCAGTTGTTATTCTAGGCATTGTATTCCAGTATTGAAGTTCGAATTCCAGGAACCAGGAAAAGAAATAATATTAATATCAGCATTGAATAAGTAGTCTGAAATCGCAGTTATGGGAGAGGCAATATCGTAGATTCTGGACTTCCATTTAAGTTTGGTTATCTGCCCGATATATTCAGAGGAAGGGACTCACGTTCCATCTCCATTCCGAATCATAGCTGAGACATATACATCTTACGCACAGTTTACACCGTAACCTGACTGTTGACGTGGGTAACTACTTCCACGGGAGGTGTGATAAACAGTCTGCGGAGTGGTCTGGCATTAGATACAGGGAGTTCGTAGCGAGCGGGAGTATCTGTTGATGATAAGTAACACGTCCGGCTACATTGACATCCGCGGGTAGAAAAACAACAGTCGCGCGGGTTGTATGCGCTCAGACTCTGTCATCCCCGCATTCCATTGCCTATCGGGGAGAGCTGAGAGTTCACGGGAGGAGTTGGACGCGCACGTGGTACAGGTTGTTAGTAGTCTGCCCACCATTTTTCATGCAGGCTGTCGTTCAGAATGTCTGCAACAGCACAACAACAATAGTCGATCCACTACTTAGGCGGCTTGTTCAAATACTCAGAACAGTCAAGGGGGAGATATCAGGTGGCGCGGGAGTTTTACAGAGTGTCTGGCAGCATTGAACTCCAGGTCGAGGAACAGGATCACCAACTGGACGCCTGGATCAGCAGTCGACCTTCTCAGTGAAATTATACCGTATGTTAATTCCAAATCCCATTCCACAAATCAATATTGTCTGGTTTTTTTCTGAGAACTAAACAAAATCAGTTACATGAAATCTATTCATTATCTAGCATTTGTGACTTAGTATCTGTGGTGTAAAGTCGTATCATGTTAGCTCTCTATTCTACAAATTAATATTCAGTATCCAGCATGCGCCAATTTTTATGATTATTATAATCCCTAAGCTATTTGTGAAAACAAAGTACATAGAAGTTTCAGTAATCACCATACACAAGTATCAGGCCAGCTGTTCAGAACCATTGGATCGTTAAACTTGTGACGCAACATCGGAGAGTTTTATGTGAAAACTAGCAAATATCTAAGAAGGAACATTTCATACATATATTGTGATTGATAGACTTCTGATGATTGTTAAAAGAGTTAACAACTTCTAAGAAAGTTTCATATTCTAATTATGCTTGTGAAGCATTGTATTCAGTTTTTTATTATTCAATAAAAGAGAAGTTCTTTGGTGTGGCTGGGTTTTTCCCTCAAGTAGGAGGGTTTTCTCAGGGTAAACCTCTGTGTCTCAGGAGTTTATGTGCTTTGATTTACCTGATATTTATTTATGCTATTCTAGTTCGAAAATTCAACAGTTTGTTGGATCCTACTTGTTGATGTGAGTTTTATTCCACTACAACATGCAGAATCAAACACCGAATGTTTCAAAGTGAAACACTTAGATACTCAATCCTCTTTTGAATAAGGTTACTTCTTATGCTAAACTTACAAAGTAAGATCATGAAATGACTTCAAGGTTCCTTCAATTGTGGACACTCGCTCAATGAAATGATGTGATTTGCTGGATCACCTAGGAGACTTACATTGTTTTTCAAGACTTGTGAACTTGTTTCTATGGATTTGGCTTCACAATGTGCAATGAAAATATAGTTTGATTTTCCAACTCTTGAACTCTCAACTTGAACTTAAACTTTTAACTTCTACTACTTCTACTTCTAACTATGGATGCAAGGAAGTATGAATGAACATGGACTCTACTAGATGCAATCTTGTCAGCGACCCCACCCATCTAGTGCAAGCTTCTAAGGTATATCCAAATGATTTTCAAATCAATAAGAAGATTTGACATATTGAACCAGAACAATTGAAGATATCACAGAATGCTTGAAGATCTTTTGAAATCGCTAAAGCTGGGTGATTAAAATTTGAGAGGTACACAGTGATTAGGAAATGTTCAAACATATAATTGCTGCCATAGAATGTAGTGTGTGCATCTAGCCATTGCTCCTTTATGAGGACATGCCCGTCGATGGTGTGTGCATGTTTTCTTGAGCAATTACAAATCTGTCATGGCTGTAGTTAATGGGTGAAATTATATCAGGTTAGGTTATGACTGTGATTTGATCTGTTATTAAATTCATCCCTGCCGTGCTGGCCAAAAGCTTGTAATCTCTTAGATTGCGTCCAGCTGAAATATCAGACAATGTTATCCATGCCACAGTATCCTAGTCAAGATTCAAACTTCTGAAAGTTTGGGTGAAGGACCTGCCAGCATGAAGGGCCGTCAGTGTCACCAAGAAGAGGAAGCTGTAAAAAGAAACTCGATCCCTAGAAATTTCCCAAAATTGAGGACTCACAGTTGCTTGCATTAACCAATTAAGTAGTTCGCATGTGTGGAATGCAATGTGGGGAATGTCTGCGTACTGGATGAGTACAAACGGGTTTTTAAGGGTCTCGAACCCCTTTGCCAACCAGCTTCAATCAGATTTTCTGAAAACATATGGGATTTCAGAATCTTTCCGATGCAAATTCTCTCCACATCGACCTCCAGCATGCCCAAATCTGTTTGTGTTTGTTTTTACTGAAGCATTGAAATATTTATTGTGACTAAATGTGTCTTATTCTAGCTGTAGTACCAATTCAAAAAAGAGATCACAATAGCATAAAAAGTCGACTCACAGTTTCTGCTCTAAAAAGGGTTTTAGGCCCTGTGGATGCCAAAGAGAAAAGAAGCTTAGATGCCCTTACACTCCTTGTTGTTCCTGTTCCTATGGCTGTTCTCGTCTCTTCTCAGGTTGGTAAGTGATTTTGAAATCTCAAAAAGCATCCTCGAAAGAACATTCTTTCTGTTGCATAGGATATACTTGAATCTTGGAAAAAGGTTATTATTTCAGAAACCATAGCAAACAAAGCTTCGAAGTCTGAGAGGCCAGACTCTATCATTGTTGAGAAGAAACTAAAGAGGCTTTCTCCAAAGTATATAGAGAAGTTGAGGGGGATCACTGTGAGAGAGTAGTCGCACATTGTGAAGCTCATGTTCGGTAATAACTTCTACTGATAGTAGAAATTAATTATTAGTATTAGTTATTATTAATTTAGCGGTTTAAAATTTATTGTTAGGAGATATTGTCTTGATAGTCAAGTTATATTATTTCGCTTAAAATAGGGGCCATTATCATGTTAAAATGCAAAAGAGAAAAAAATTATAAAAACAGAAATTGCCTCAATTGTAATTGAATGCGCTACGACTTGTACGCGATTTCCATTTTGTGGGGAAGGCATTCTACAAATTGAGTTTCAAAGCCAAATTTGCTCAGTAGCAAATCAACTAGAGGATGGAGGCACATGAGGCTGAAGGACATTCAACAACCTCTCAGTCACAAGCGATGGGGCCGTGAATTGCATTAGTAACAAATCAACTTGTGCCAAAATGACTAAAGCCAGGATCGATTTCCAGGTGATAGTAGCAATCGTTTCATATCATTTGTGATTAGAGTGGCAATGATCTATAATGGTGGTTGCATACGTGGCAACGAGGGCTTGTTGTTCAAGGCTTTTATGTAAGTGATTGAATGTGTTTGTCCCCAATCACTATTATTGATTGTTTGTGAATGGATGTGTTTGTGCCCATTCACCAGATGATGCAAATGATTGGATGTGTTTGTCCCCAACCACAAGAGTTGGTGATTATGATTGGATGTGTGTTTCCCTAATCATAATTGTTGTGAGCGGATGAGTGTGTCCCTATTCATAGCCTTGATCTTGAATAGATGTCTTTGCCCCAATCCAAAATTGATGTAAGACCTTGGGTAGATGTGTTAGTCCATATCCTCGATTCCATGGGTAAAAATGTTTGTCCCTATCCTTGGATGAAAGTATAGGGAGTATAGTGAGACTAGTTCCACTATTGCTTGTTAGGAGTAGACGTGTATGTCCCTACACAAACCTTAAGATGAACTACTAAACCTAGTCATCAAGTATTGTTGGTCCACCATCCCCATTTGGAGAATGAATCAATATGGGGGTGTTGGAAATATTGCATCATAGGATGCATAAAAAAATTATTGTTAGGTTTGTTAGAGTCTGTTAAATATGTTATTTTAATAGTGGTACAAATGTATTGAGTTGTTAAAACAACTCGGTCTATTTAGGAATGTTGTTTATGGAGTTTCCTACAAAATAGGATTTGAGAATCCTAAATATTAAGATATGTAATATGTATTGAATGAAATAGATGAAGCAAGTACTATTTTGTGTTGAATTATTTGTAGCTTCATTTGTATCTGATCAGGTTTTCTAATATCTACCCATCAGATATGGACTCCATTTGATTGCATGAAGAATAGCTAAATTTCCTTCTCATAAGTAGTTTTGAGTTTATTCTTACTACATTACCGGGTCCCTCCCCCTACCCCCCAAGTCCGAAACTTGAATTGATTCTTACTACGTTACCAATTCCTCCTCCAGACCCCCTTGGTCCCATTCTGGTACGAATCAGGTTCGGAATCAAATTCAATTTGCAAGGGATACAGACAGGGTTCTTGAAATTGTCTGTGGGTCGTCAGGAACAATACCTAGCGAACCCATGAAGGATTTGAGACTTTTTCACATTATCACCATGAATTACTATTTCCTACCTGTAGTGAGGTTTTCACACCATCGCCCCATTGCAAATCTATAAAATAAAATTATTATGCTGTCATACAGTTTCAAAATAAGCATTTCAACCACAATTTTGTCGACTGTCCAGCTCGCATGTAGATGCTGACGAGTAAACGGGTGCTACAATTGTTGTAAGGACAACACTAATCCTATGCAGAATCTTTATGAACTATCAAATAGAATGAAGGCGTGGATAGTGTCAAAAAGAAATAGTGGTCTTAGGTAGTCTTAGTTGGTGGCAATTTTCAAGTTTCCAAATCGAAGAGATGAGTTTGGGGCAATTTTGGGATGCTGGGTAGTCAAGTCTATCAAGGGTGTGAGCAAGAGTTGGGCTAAGTTAGCTAGGGAAATGGGGATGAAATCAAAGGATTTGTGATGAAATGAGTTAAAACCTTCTGAAAAATCCTTGTTCTAGTTTCAATTTCATCCTAGAAAGTCAGGAAAAGTTGTGGGAGGTAACACTACTAAAGGCATGCTGAATCCCGAAATTTGGTTGTCTGGAATGTTTTTGGAAACTCTCAAAATCTAAAAATATTTATTATAACTCCTATGAAGCTGAAACCTATCTCAAACATCCTGACAGTATTTATATAAAATATAACTTAAATGTAACTTATACTTGAATGTTATGTTTTATATAAATCACTTCACCCTCTGAGCTAAAATTGACTAAGTCTGGATGAAGAGAGTAAGAGGTGGCGGAATTCCTCTCAGCCTAGGAATTCCAAGGCCAATTCCTCTCCCCCCCCCCCCCCCCTCCCAAATCTCCGCCCCAAATGGAAGACCCCTTTTTGGATGAAATCAAGCACCCAAGTTTGGAAAGAGAAGAATTGATGACCAAGAGGATGAAAGAATGAAATTGTAAAGACATGTGAAGGGTGGTGGAATTCCTCTCAGCCAAGGGATTCCACCCCATAATCAGTCCTCTACTCCTAAAATCTCCGCCAAAGAAAAAACATAGTTTTCTTCATGAAGTCAAGTGGCCAAGTCATGGGGATTGACAATTGGTGATTAAAAGTTGAAAATGATAAAGTGGAAAAATCTAATGATGAGATTTTTGAGCAAGAAAAAGCATGCAAAAGATGGCAGAAGTCCTCTCAGCCAAGGAATTCTGCCCAAAATCATTCCTCTACCATCAAGATTTCCACCCAAACAAGAAAGACAAATCTTGAGGAGAATCAAAGGCCCAAGTGGAGGAGATAAAAAGTTGATGACCAAAGAGAAGCAAGTGATGAGAATTGAAGAAGTTAATGTTGAAGGCAAGAGGAGGATGTGATCAAAACCAAGCTTATAGAGTTGGCAGAATTCCTCTCATCCAAGGAATTCTGCCCTAAGACAATTCCTCTAGACTCAAAATTTCTGCCCCTACAACATGAGGTTTCTTGTAAAATTGATCAATTCAAACGGATTGGTGAGGCTAATGGAAATGATTAGAGATGAAATTTGATGAAATTTTGAAGGTGAAATCAAGTTCTTTTGGACAAAAACGATGAAGGATCAGATCAGTTTGGAATTCCTCTCAACCAAGGAATTCCGCCATGAACTCAAAGATGAAAATGGATGTAAAACAAAACCAAATTCTTTCATACCTCCTCAAAACGATGGAATTTACCTAAGACTTGTGAGATTATCAACGAAATGAGGCCTTTAGAGAGGGCAGAATTTTTCAAGGGAGAGGAATTTTAATCCTCACCTCCCAAAATTCTCCGCCATGGGCTGAAAATGAAGGACAAAGAGACCAAACTTGCACAATTGAAGGAGATAACAAGGTGATTTGTCTCTTTTGTTCCCATCGCCAATGGAAATATAAATGCATCAAGGAAAATTTAAGATTTAGGACTTGGCGGAATTCCTCTCAGCCAAGAAATTCCGCCCAAGATTTGTCCTCTACCTTCAAAATCTCCACCATGGAAAAATTGGCCAAAACTTGAGATTTTTCATTCAAACAAGGAGATTCAATCCACAGAAATTTGGCAAAGAGCCCGAGCAAAATAGGCGGTTTATGTGCCTAAAAAAGAACAAAATTGGATTTAATTACCTCAATGATCAAGGTCAGCCAGCATGATGAAAAAAAAAGATTGATTTAAAAGTTTTAATTGGCCTAAAAGACCAAGCCGGTCCAATGTAGGCCTACCTATTCAAGTTTGAAGTTGTCTATATAAAGGGAAAGATAAAGCCTCATTTCAACATCAAATGCAAAACAGCTTCAGCTCTGCTATAGACAGTGATTTCTCCTCTTGAAGGCAGCAAATTGGCATCATAGGACACCAAGTTACCTCTGCTAAAAACAGCTATTTTCTCCTGAATAGAGCAGTGAATTCATCAGCATAAGAGCAGCGAACTCCTAAATTGGCAACGGATTATCCAAGAAGGAGAGGTAACCATCTTGTGAAAGCCACAATTTCAGCAACTTGAGATATTAAAAGCAGTAATTTTTAACTCTAAGGCAGATTCATCTTCAAAATCGGAGATAAGGAGGGTGAGAAAATCAAAATCTGGGCATGTTACTCACTGAAAAACTCATTTATTTTCCAGATTTTAAGTGAATTCATATCAAGTGGCAAGATTAAGATCATTTTGTCAATAAAATCAAAACTTGGGATTTGCAAGAGGAAAGAGAAATTTGATCTTGAACTTAAGAAGATCCATTTTGCCTCTTTGATTTGATGTTGATTTTATGAAAGCATTCAGATTTATTTCATTTCATTATTTCATGAACTTAACGCATTTCTCTCTTGTTTTTGCAAGGTAAACATTGGAGAAGCAAGGAGATGATGGCAGGCCAAGTTCAAGACCTCAAACAAGGAGGTGGTGGCAAAATTGGCTCAAAACTTCAAATGAGAAGGAAGTTCAAAATCATATTCAAAATACAAATTCAAGGCAAGATCAAGATGGAGTTCAAGAAAACAAAGAACAAGGAGAAGGAAAAATCAGAATTTACAAGTGGAAGAATTTTTCATCAGCTTGAATTTCCTCTGGAAATCCAAGTTCATTTTGAAAGAGTCTAGCTGCATGAAGACTTCATCACTTCAAGAAGTTCAAGTTTCAAGTTTGCAAGTACAATGAAGTTCAAATCATAGCAATGAGAAAATTTCCAAGAAAGGAGATGAAAAAAATTTTGAAGATGAAGCAATTTGGGAATATGCCATCACAATCGAAGGTATCAAGAAATATTTTCCCATCACCAAGAATTGATCAAGTCTATGAGATAAGGATGCTGAGGTGGCACCCACTTGTCTTCTACCAGTCAGAAATTTCCAGTTACACATGCCCAAGCACATTCAATCATATTATGCCAAGTGTACAATTTTCTCATTGGTTCTCAAAAGCATTGCAATTTTCTTATTGGCCCACAAGGTGGTGCCTTCGTGTAATTGGATGTGGCAACCCTGATTAGGGTTTGCAATGGGATAATCTTGGCCCTTGATCTTGGATCAATCTTGGCCCTTCATTGTAATTGAACAACTATAAAAGGCCAAGGCCTTCTCAATTGTAACAGTTAGTTATATTTTATTATATACTAATTTTACAATTTTTACTATTTATTATTTATTAATAACTATAGTATAATATTATATATTATTTTTATTAATATTAATGTTATATTATATCAACTTTATTATTTATAAATTATTAATTATTCTTCTTTTATAATTTTGTTATAATATTATATATCATTAATATTGAGTGTAATTGACAAACAAGAATTATACCAACACATAAAAGTATTTTCCAAGCCCGTTTAGAAGCAGACACTTTTTGTGAGAGAAGAAACGGGTGATGAGACATAAAAACTGTATTGACTACTGGATCCAAAGAGAATCCATGTACTCTATTTTGGCTACTGGATCCAAAGAGAACATATGTACTTTATAATTAAACTAATGGCGATTTGTAGAAATCATCGAATTTCTGGTCATTACCTAGCAATGTCTTTGATATACCTGGATGAGGAGCTACTAACAAAATCAGTAGCAGAATCTCTTACATTCTAATAATTAATCCTGTATTTGATTCAAGAGAAAGAAAACAAAACCATAAAAAGACCACTTGGTTCTTATCATTACATAAGGGACTTGGTCACAGTTGCTAGCCATCTGATGTACCACTAAGGGAACATCTCTTCAATTACAAATGTTATATACTAGTTGAATACTCTTGTGACAATTCAGGGCTTAAGAAGGCATGTACCTGCACTCAATCCTATCACAATACCTATATTTTTGTCTTACTGTTCTTCAAATATCAGGTCCTGATCTCTTAACAACTGCAATAAAAGGCCACTATCCGCTGCTCCAATTTTCAGATGTGGAGCTCATTGTGACTAAATATCCACCATGCCTAAACATTGTTCAAATGGTAAAACTAAACCTATAAAGAAGTATACAAAAAAATGCTAATAAATGTTGATAAAACATGGAATCAATAATGTTGAAAAAATGCCTTTGATACTGCCACAATTTGCTCTAAAGGTTGTGAAATTTATAGCCAAAGTACGAACCACAGGGCCGGGTGGGTCGACATAATTATGGGGCTACTGATTATGAGACCATCTAAACAAACTCTTACTACAAAATTAGGATTCATTTTACAACCCAAATTGGGTGAAGCAAACATGCCTTTTGGCTCAACCCATATGGTCTATGAGAAAAACCCTTACAGAGTTCTATCAACATCTTGATTTTGGCCAGTGGCATTCATTAAGTAGATGATTGTTTTCTCAACCACCATTCCATGCAATTGAAAAATGAAGTGGACCAGAAATATCACATAGCAACTAATCAAATGAAGAAGGCATCTAACAAGCTAAGCCACTTGACGATACAACATAGCATATAACTTATAAATATTCTTGGAGTTCATTTAAAAGTCCTCAAGCCAAAATAGAAACAAGAACCAGTCTTGTAAGTGGCATAGTACATGTTAAAAATAGAAGAATATGGCTAGAAAATACAAATAACAGCTATCACAGAGAAAATAATTCAATCTTGATTTTTAAACTTGGCAGATATTTTGCCATAGCTTTGTCTGGTTTATACAAAGGTTGCAACAGATTAAAATAGTCATTCTATGGTTCTGATACAGTTTAAAAAACATTTTAACACTCGTTTAAAAAGAAAAGAAAAACATTTGTTTACGAAATACAGGAAAAAAGCATAACAAAACTCCAATTAGCCAAACAAAAAAATGCTGGTAATGCTGACTTGATGGGACATGTTTCATTATTCACTTCCATTTTTTTACATTTCTTTGTCAGTATCATTCACAGCAATCTCACACATCAACGGGAGAAAATGAGTTGTAAATAAAAGACTAAGAGGAAGCTCACAGTGCGCTGCCCAGGTACAATTCTTGATACATGACTTAGCTTCAGGTGCTTCTCCTCCTTACCTGAATACCATATCAAAAGAGACTCATCCTGCAAAGACATGAAAGGGGTAAAATTGAATATAGATTTAAGTAGGTAAATTGTTCGATATTATCTAAAATGCTAAATAAATTAATAATTAAGCAAAAGGTTCCCAAACATGACCACCAATCCCAGAATACTGACATCTAAATACCATCCTTAGGACACTAGCAGCTCCACAACAATTATCAAATCAGCCAATTAAACATGATGAGAAAATAGAGATCCTACTTAACAAGTTGGAGGCTAAGAAGGTAAGTACATAGGCTGCTAATATTTTTGCGAGGATCATCAGAAAAACTTCAATATAGAATTACCGTGCATCAAACCACTAGCTCTGAATAAGTTGAAGAATTTGCAATGATATTTGAAGATCATTTGAAAGTAAAGAAGATCCTACCAAAATCACTACTAATTGACCAAAGGCATTAATGAACTGCAAAACCTACAGAATTAGTACTTAGCAATGTTAAAAAAATTAATTGCTGAGCTTGATGAATTAAGAACTGAATAAATAAATTGAAAATACATTCTGTAATCTCAAAAGTCAGTGAGACAATGTGAGCTATGTGTCCCACTGTAAGTCAAATGGCTACAACCGAAACGAGCATGTTGACAAAGTGTCTACTGATACAAGCATGGTTGAAAATTGCAGAGTGAGGGCTTTCAATGCAGAGAAATGACCATTGAATAAAACTCACCCACAGAATACTTATCATTGATATACTAAGGAAATAGAAGAATATCAAGCTATGTCCAATCTGTAATCCAAAAAGAGAAATAAAGTTGTGTATATTGTGAACATGGCCTTCACAATTACAAGTGAAAGGGAAAAATTCACCCAGAAATACAGAGGGAGGTTCAGGGCACATCTTTTCCTGGTACTCCATGATGAAATAGCATCTAGTAGAGCTCCAATTCTTCACTCCACACTTTTAAGCAAGAACCCCAGACCAATAAAAGATTGGCACATATCCTAATTCTACTACTAAATGAGTGTAGTTCCACAAATTGGTCTTTTTTTTCCCTACACCATTCGACAATTGGATCAAGAAGATAATGGAAACATGAACATAGGTAATGTACAAGGAAGCAGCAGATTCATCCAAAAAATTGAAGGCCTAAGTGCTACAAGTAAAAAACCAACAAATAATATGTGATGTTTATCCAAAGATACCAATGTAGACTTTCTTTCCAGTCATACCCAAACCATTGTGGATGAGGGATAATTATTAGTTTTTCTTCTGAAATCAATTGGACAGGAACTTGGGAAACCAAAATTGATAAAGGCAATGCACTCTATCGACCTCACAAACTGAAGAGACCTAAGAATATTAGGTGTGCTAATGAAGGTAGTATAGTTAACATGGTATCCACTAAGAATGTCGAGATTTTATCATAATGACGATAAAAACCACTATAACAATCTACTCAACATTGCTGGAAAGACAGCAGTTGTATGCCACCTGTCGCATTCAACATTTAAGGAGACATTCAAATTTCATGCGTCTGATGAGCAATGCAATCACTTTAATACTGGTGACAAATGGGCCAGATATTTTCATTATTAAAGATGCTAAGAATCTAAGATATCTTCCAGACTGACCAATTTCTTCAAAAGTACTGCCAGTACATACAAAAATTAAATCAAATTTCAGGGGTATTGTCCAAAACAAGGAAGATTGAGTATCTATATCTTGCATATGGAAACAAGACAGAAGGGTGGCATTACTCGTTATATAAGACTAATGATTTGAAAACCAAAATTCTTGTTTCTTAGAAAAGCTGTCAGAACATAATCTCCCTGGAAGTGTGAATGTCAATTGGATATTATCTCAATCATTAAAGGAACGCAACTGTAAATGTAGAAATGGGAAATTCGACACGATTGAGAGGCCATCCAAGTAACTTTCTGAGGATCACAATTTTACACAACCCTAATGAGCCTACCTTAGGTGATGAACTAAATCAGATGGATCTTACTCATAACCAAACAATCTCGTGGGGATAAAATGATTGATATAAGAGCATACAAAAGTCAAATGTCAGATGCAGTGGTACTGTGATGAAACATTCTAGTGTATACAAGGGCATGGTAGGCTCTATTTGTCATTTGGACTACTAACAAAGAACATTTCCAAGCATGCACAAAGAGTGACGACGTGAAAAAATCAGGGATCCAACCAAGAAGGTGACAATGTGCACTTTGCTTTTGCAAACAAACATTGAGATGGTTTGTTGCTCATATGCCTCAATATTCACAATCAGAAAACCACAGCACCGAACCTCGTGATATGATCACACTTGGATAAATCACTCCCACACATTCAAACTTCAAGGCATAAATAATCAGTACAAAGTTGTACCAACTAATATCACAATATCTGGACAGTACAGCAATCACAGCATAGGTTGATTGCATTAGGAAAAAGTGCGAGTTTGCAAAGACTCAAGAGTGACTAGAAAGTTGTTAGATAGCATTTAAGAAAGAATTTTAAAGAGATCAATGCATTAACAAATGGACAAGTTAATAGAGAAAATCCACAATCAATAACATCTTTAAACAGAGAATTTTCAAGTGGTCAAGTGTTGATTTTATTACAGGAAACAAAAAGCAACCATAAACCAAAACCATGGCAACAGGCAACTGTAGATGAAAGCACCAGATGGCTTCTATTGAAGCATTCAAAGGTTATCTACGAGGACTGTATAGTTCACACAATCCCTACTTATGGTACCATGCCATATAATAATAAGCTTCAGCACTAGTCACCAGTGCCTATGGCTCCACTTAACTCCTTTTCTTTATGTTGTCTTTCTGTTGATCAGTGGGTCCAGACTAGTCAGTCCATTTAGCATTTGCTTTGTAAAAAAAGTTAATTATACCATAATGTCCCAGGAAGTCGATCCGAAATAATATCATTGCAATAAAAAAACTCCGGCACTCAGCCAAACACAAAATTTGGTGGGGGAAGGGGGGGGGTAGTTGTAAGTAGGATTTCATTGTCAGAATTCTGAAACATATTGGATTCGGCAAAAGATTTGTGGAATGGAAAAGGAGTTGTATTTATAATACCTTTATCCATAGCCCTCAATAGGGGAGATGATTTAAGACCTCTAGTGAACTGAGACGAAAGAAAAACCCTAAGCCAATAAATACATTATTATGGATGAGACACCACTCAGAACACTAGCCCACAATCAAAAAGAAAGGAAAGGTGTAATGTGCCCTTCTTGTACATAGTCAAGCTTTGCTTCTCATTAGCCTATTTTTGGGTTACCGTAGGCTATTTGGAATTGGCTAAGGGACTCAATGTTTTGTGGAGAGCTCCAGTTTTCAGTTTTAGTGGGTTTCATGGCAGTTCTATTTTTAGTATATGCATTTTTTACTAAGTACTATTTTGGGCACTTGGTTTTTGCTTCAGTTCCGATTCCACTTCAGTATGAAGTGTTCTCTTTTTTGATGCCATGGAGAAATTCTCTAAGGTGATGGAAATTATATTTTTTATTTTTATTTAAGTGATTAATATTTCAAAAAATGAGTCTCCAAATGGGATGCCTAGGCCTAGGGAGACATAAGTTGTTTTTAAAAAGTTATATGGGGGCCTTTTTCGTGAGAAATTTTTATACATGTTTGGGCTCTCATTCTGAGCTTGCACATTTATTGAGATGCTGTCAAAATGAACTTTGAAGTCCTCGGGATTGTTGAGGATGAAAACCCTCTACAATTTGTCTGATTTCAGTGGTGAAAGATCCACCCTAGCTGGTTATTAGTTTCAATCAGAGAATACATTGATTTGCTTGATTTTGGTGACGTAAGTTTTCGTGAAAATGAAGATTTATGAAATCTTTTGAGTTTGCCTTCAGGATTTTAGTGTGATTAGTTGATTTTTGGTGTGCTGCTCGTATTTGCAAATTTTGGGTGTTTTCTCCAATTCTGGCCTTACATTTTCAGATGCACAAAAACCCTGGTTTTTACTCATATCTCTTGACGAGATTCATTCTGGCTTCTAGGCATCGATTCATTCTTCCTTCCTCAGCTGGGCGACTCAATTTGGTACTTCATTTGCAAAGTTTATAAAGTATTTAAATTTTCTATGGGATTTTCCCAAGTAGCAGACCATACACCTCCCTTGGAGGCACATAGGGGTTCAAGGAGGCATAAAATGCTGTTTGAAAGGCTGCAAAACTTTATAACTAAGGCATCCAAGTATATAGGAAGGAGATAGGGGTGGTAATGGCAGTTCGGAGGGCGGATTGAATTTAAAATAATTTATTTGCATGTCACCCCTGTTATTCCAGTACCCATTTTAGCATAGTGCAGTGTTTTCAGAGTGTTATTTCAGTCTTGTCATGGTTAGAATGATCCCAGCTATTCCTCTACTTCATTTTGGCATTCCCAAGAAATTATTCGTTGGTGAAGAGGATAAAGTTTGAGCCAGCAATTCTGATTTGTGAGTGATTGCATCAAAGGGGTATATTGGACATTTGTATTGATTGAAATCTTCAATTTTGGGCATTGCTACAGGTCTGTTTGAAAATCATTTAAATTTCAGTGATTGTAATGGGAGAGCAAAAGTTTAATGCAATCATTGCTTGCTGTTTGCTTCTATTTACGTCTCTTTCAAATACTTGAAATTTGCAAGTTATTATGAAACACAAATGAATAAAATCTGAAAATGATATCAACCAGCAAACTTATGTTACTCATTGCATGTCATTACAAAAAATAATTGCAAGCAACTTCACACACAAAAAAATCAGGGGTATCCATTACAAAAGGAAACCAATAAGAGGAGGAAACAGATAGAAAGGATAGCAACTTGCAGAGGATAGTATCCTGTGTTCAACCAGCTGCATATCCAAACATAAAGAAAAGTAAAAGCAATCCTGCAACAATCTTAGCAAGCACCAGAACAAAGAATAAACAAGGGTAATTCAAGCATAATCTTTTCCAACGTTCCTAGAAAAGAATATATCAAATCTTCAAAATGCTGGAATACAGAGAAGGAAGACTCCCCATAACATATCTTAGCTTCCCTATACACAAGAAATCAGATGCAGGTTTATGATAGCAATAATCAATATTAAGACACAATGACAATATTACTTAAAAACTAGGCTACCAAATGCTCCCATTAGTAGGAAAAGTCCATCTACTTAAGAGTAATCCTCCAGGCTATTTATAAACTATTAAACATCTACTGCCTCTCATTAAAATACCAAAAGGAGTTCATAAGAAAATAGTTGGAATAAAAAGTTCTTGGACGATGAACAAGCCATTCAAAAACCTTATGGCAACTTGGCAATGCATGTGCAAAACAAATCAAAAGAGGGCTTAAGTATTAAACAGATACAGAAAATCAATGCTACTCTTGCAATAAGATTTGCATGGCAGTTAAAAATAAACGCCCTTGGACAAATATTATCAGACTCAATTAAATGAAAACAGTAAGCTTAGGTCATGGTGAAGAGCAACAATTTTTTTGTTGATTCCAAATACATCATCTCCATCGTATCTTAAATTTCCACAGTGATCAAATATGGGAACTCTGACGCTCCGAAGCTTAGGAAGGAGTATAAGATGATTGAAGCATTCTTGGCCAAATGAGGATCAATGTACAATTAAAGGCCCCAGCTTTCAATTATATAATTAAATTCCAAGTATAAACGAGTTTAAAGTCCAGTGGTATGTTATCAAGCAAAATGCATTTGATCCAACTCAAACTCAAGTTCTAACTGTGGTCTATTACAGTGTTATATATATCACAGCCGCTTTTGGGCACGATAAACCATGCAAACACAAGGAAGCTTTCGAATCTGGTTTAATTTCAGTACTTTAATGCATATGTTTCTTTCGGTACCTAACTCATATCTAACCTAGGTTCTAATTATGTTTTATTGGAATATTATTTTTCTTGCTCTATCAGATGTGAATAACTTCGAATTTTTCAAAGCTAGCTTGTGGGACATGAAAATCATTTTAAATGAGATTTAATATTCTATTACATCCAAACAATTTATTGCAAAATCATCAAGTTTCTTTTCCCTTTTTTCCTCATAATGGGTGAGAGGCATAGATAAGGACTGATGTCACCAATGGTCCTAACTTGCAAGATAAAGGTTTTTTTATCTTAATAAAAGTTCCTAGGTTATATATAGGGTAAACATAGAGATCCCTGTTGTTTTCATTGCCACTTCATTGAATAAGAAGACTGCAGAAAAATTGTGTTGAAAGGTTTTAAAGAAAGATTTTCTGGAAGAATTAGACAGTGTTAAAAAATATTGATGTCAATCTTACTATTCCCAACCCGGATAATTATATGGTGACTATCTTAAATGGTAAGCCCCCCAAGATATCCAATCTTAGTCATTCCGGATATGCTGCCTTTCAAAGCAAGAAGATTCGCCATTAGACAGAATATTGATTTTCTCATGAAATTGAACAAATTAAGGTAAAATGAAGGTCCTTTGTGGATATGTGAATATATGAAGGCAGAGTTGTTGATTACTGAGGGGGTTCAGGAGTCCTGGGTAGCTAAAATGGAGCACAGTTTACTGACAATTGCAGAGAGTGAAGGTCCAGAACCAGAGGATATTGAAGATTGGTCTCCACACTGGGTAGTTGAAGCACCAGCTCTTCATTGGACGGGTGAAAAAAAGGCATTTTCGAGGATCCAGTAATGAAGCAGGTCCGTCGTCAGTCCAGCGCAGGATGGAAACAGTCAGAGCTCCTCGTGGCCCCATGAGCATTTAGCCTCATTTCTCAGCCGTGTCCTTCAGGGTCCAGAGTAACCCTATCATCCCTAGTTTTATTTGCAGATTAAGACTCTCAGTTTGCAATTTCATTTTGGTTAGATGCTGCTTCATAGTATATTTCTAATTATAATTAGTTATAGAAGTTTTAAACTAAGTAGGGTTGCTCGAAAAGGATTTTCAAATATTGCAAAGACAATTACCTGTATTTGGCAGTTTGAAATTTGAATTTTGTAGTAGTTAAAGCCCTCTGCTCTTAAAGTAGATCATTTAGGCTTGCAGCGCATTTCTAGGTAAATTTCTAATTATCAATACAAGTACTTTGGCCCCAGCCCTTAATAGATCAAAAAAAAAGTTCCTAGGTTATTTAATAGGATTGAAATGTTTCATTGTATCCAAGAAAAGTTTTGCACTTGATCACAAAGTTATGGGCACTTTTTGAGTGCAATAACTTTATGAATGCAAGCAAAACTTTTAAACCACTTTATTCAATTTGACTTGTGCTGAAACCTTTATAGTACCTAACTCAATTATAGTTATGCTTCATTGCAAGTACCAACATTGACAAAGGCTAATTGCAAAGGTTTATTTTATCAAGCCCTCGAGATGGAAATATGTTGAGTTGGATGCCAAAGTGACTATGTATATGAAAACAAATTCCAATTTGTCTGTGTTGCCACCTGATGTCTGAAAAAAAAAACAGAGTTACGATAAGTGCAAGATGCGGACACTGTGAAAAGAAAGTGTGGCACGAAGAATCTGAGAAGAAGACTTTGTGATATAGACACGTGTGGCAGGTAGGACCAATGGCAATAGTTAACAAATGATAATAATAAAAGTTGGAAGTAAGTCAATCATAAAACCTAGTTTTGCACGAACATTGCATCCTCACAGTCAAAACAAGCTGCAATAGAGATGTTTGGCTTCCAATAAAACCCTAGATGTGACTTCTTTTAAATTAGATTAATAAAGCAATCCCATCTAGGTAAAGAAATATGGGAAGATAATGATTAGCTTGAAATAAAGGCACTCTAAAAATCAAAGATCTCACATCCAAACAAAGTAAAATCATAAATTCATAGGATGAGTTGAAGGAGAGTTGATTCTAACCAAGGTTAATCACAAGGTTTGCTTCATCGAGTCCTCACCATGAAATATTTTCAAAGGAAAACCATAAGAAACGATGGACATGATGGTAAATTATGATGGGTTTAATCAAATCTTACATCTAGATGATCTGAAAATGGATTTGAGATTCTTGTACTTCTTGGCATGTTTTGGGACAATGGACTACCTCTTTGATCATTGATGTGATAAAATGTTTGGGGTGGTATAGACATCCATGTGCAACCTTCAATTGACAACAAGAAAGAGAAACTGAGAATTTTCCCTATTTTCACAAAATCATCATTTTGTGTAGGTGCCAAAAATATCAAATACAACAGCAAATGCTCCATTTCCAAGGTGAATTATACCATGCCACAGCGAATCTACCATTTATCATGGTGAATAGTAGAATACCGAAGCAAATGTGCAATCGCATCCAAGCAATAGTGATGAATTCTTCATGACAAGTTGTGTGCATCCAATGATGTTCCTATTCTCAATATTTCACCCTCCTCTCTAATTTGTATTGTTGTTAAACCTTCCAAATGATGAAGAACTTATATAAATCCGATGTGGAAAATGTAATTTCAGAATCTAAAAGCTGTTTGGGGAGTTGTGTAATTAGAACTGGTTCTTCTCATAGTTTTCCAATTATTGCATAGCGCAGAGGGAGTCTATTGTTTTGGGGGTGTTATAATTGGTCTCAAGGGCATTTTCAGATTGTTTGAGAGCTCTTCTGTGAGCCTAAGGGCTAGAGATCAAATATAATTGCAATTGGCGTACATAAGTGAGTATATATTTACATGTTGATAGAGTGTTTACCACAAGGGATTTTGTCAGGGTAAACTTGTTTCATGACAGTATTGCTCTCTATTTGATTTCGTTTGCTTGCCCATTTGCGTGCTAATTGTATTCAGCCAATTACTTGCTCATTTGTAAGCTAATTGTATTTAGCCAATTACTCTCAATTTCTAATATCCATAGTTGGTGAGTTGGTTGAAAAATATTCTTGCAAGTTTACACATCACAGGAAAGATTGATGCAAAATAACCACCCATTCATCCTTTGAGTGGGCTCCAAATTCGCTAATTTCCAATCTTAAGCTTAAACCAAGATTCAAATGTTATTCATTTATTCTTTTTTCTTTTATTGGCTCTTTCCAATCTTTTCCATTTTCATTTCATTATTTTATTATTATTTCTTCTCTTACCTCATTCCTTTTGTCTCCTCCCCTTTTTCCCCCTCCTTTTGAGTTGACCTGGTCTGCTACTCACTCATTTTGTTCTCTGATAGCACTCATTCATCCTGATTATAGATCATTGAGCATGATCCAAAATGTTGCTGCAAAAACTACCACAAAATCCAATCCAGAAACAGCTCTAACATATCTAATGGATTGTGGAAACTTGATGTCTTCAAGATATCAGCGGTCAAAAAACTTCAAGGAAAGTATTAATCAGTTGTTTATGAGTTGATAGGAAGCTATAGGCAGGGATGACAATCTCTTGATTTTAAATTATCAACCTGGAAAGACACATGTATGAGGAGCAACAAAGAAGTTCATGATATGCATGTCGACTCAGCCCATTCAAATCATTAAGCCCCAATGTGTTTAATACAGTAATGGCACCAGTATTAAAGATTTTATCCTACATCACTTAGTTCTGAGAGAGTATTGCATACATGCAATAAATGCAAACGAATACACAATCATTTCCAACGTGACTACCTCCAAAAAGATACATAGAGAGCAAAAAAGATGCAAAGTAGAATAAGCCTTAGAATATTGTCATTTTCTATAAAAGAGAGGCAGATTATATCTGTAAATTACACTCAAGCAACTCAAAATCTAAATCAGAGTACAAAAGAAGAAACAATGAAGTAAAGCACCAGGGAAATGCATAACAGGCAGGAACCAATCACAGCAGCAGAAGATTAAAAATAAAGAAGCTCCTCTTCATGGTGAAAAAGGAAATGAACTAGTATATTCTGGGAATTTAACAGTTCCAAAAGTGCTCTTCTCACAAAAAGGTTTGGAACTCTTTCCCTTTCTCATAATTAAGATTTCAAAAGTATGCTAACCTCAAACCATAGATACCAGGAGAGGAAAACCAGTACAAACAGAGGAGAAACAGGGACTGGTAATGGTACACCGTTTTTCAAAAAGAAAAGGAGACGGGTACTTGGAGACAACATAAATATTTCATGTATACAATAAAATTTAGAAAGAAAAATTTATAGAATGGCTATGCAACTTTAAAGAATATGAAATGTTTATTTTTTGTTTTTCAAACTAACATTTTAAAATATAAAAGTAGAAGTCGAAAATTTAATTATGTCAATATTTGTCATTTGATAATCATCAGTATGACAAAAACAATAATATTTTGAACCACAATCACCTGGAATGGAAGACAGGAGGGATTCAAATGACAATATTCTAAAAACATAATATGGGAGTACTCAAAGATTACTTTATTTTCAATCAACTTTTTAAACTTTGGTGCATGTAAACATCTTAAGCCTTATTACTGTTTCTCTTTGTGCTAGTACATCTTTGGCATTTCAAAAGAAAATTTTCTGCTACAACAAAATTTGTAAATGGTCATGCCAAAAATAGAAAATTACAAACCTATTAGCATATTTATTTAGTTCTTTTAGCTCATGTCAGCAAAAGTCAACAGCTGAGAAAAAACTAGAGTCGTTGTAAGACACTTCATAACAGTAAATCTTTGATATTTCATAGAAGAAAATTTTCTGCTACAAAAACATTCATAAATTTTCAGGCAAAATTTGAAAATTACAAATCTATTAGTGTATTTCCTTTGTTCTTTTAGCTCATGTCAACCAAATGTCAACACTTGAGAAAAAAGTGAGTACTTATATAACTGTAAAACCTGTATGGGAAGTTTCCGAATTTTCAAGGGATGCTTCCTCGAAATGTATACAGATGCAAAGAAAGTTCATCTAAAGCAACCAGGTGTCAGGAGATGTCCCATAGGTGTATCTGGGAAAGGAATGCATTTCTGACACAAGTGCCAAGTCCCAGGGATCAGATTACAAGTCTCCAGGTAAATGTGGCACAAATTTTAGAAGATTTTTCACCCCTGCTGAATTGTTCAATAATGAATTATGTCCCAATTTGACCATGCCAAGCCCCCGCGGCTCGGTGAGCATGCAATTCATCACCAACCCAACCTCGAACAACCATGCCTTTCAAGCCCATTCTATATGCCGGACCTCCTTGCACCAACCCCAAGACAGGTCAAACCTAAAAAGAAATACCAACCAAATTATCCAATAGAACTAAACAAGGCAACAGATGGAGTGCCTCAAGCTTCTAATGATGAACTATCATAATATTCTCAACAGGCAGGTGGTGATTGGAGAAATTATTAGTGAGGAAAAGAACAAAGAAGAATTTGCTGCAACAAACCACAATAACATGGAAATCTACACTTAACAAGAGAAAGCATCCCAACTGGCAACCCACCACAATGGAGACAGCTGCACAAGATAGCTTGAGAAGCAATAGGAAACATACTGTTCTTTCATTCGAAAAACCATTATTAGCCTTATATGCAACTGACTTAAGTCCACTTCTAAAACACTTAGTTGGAACTATATTACATATGTGTTGATTATAAGTTTTTTCACCTGTTCTGCTTGTGGATTAGAGAGGATATTTTGGGGTCAGAAAAGAAAAATTATAGATTACAATGACCTAGAGAATGCCCATAACTCCTATGCTGGGCACACTAATGACCCAACCTCAAATACTTAATGAGCAGCAGTGTGATACTGGATGATAGTACTAGAATGAATGCAGTGCAGGTAATAGAATGGAGGAAGAGTATTTTACTATTTTGATTGAGATCATTAATGACAAAAATCTGGTAAATGGGGCCCACTCCAAATCTATCCACGGCACAATTATCTACAAGAATGGGTGAGAATGTTTCAAGGAACGCCATCCAGCAAGCTAAGTGCAACCTAGACCAGTCTAATTCTAGAATAACACCATACAAGATAGCACACATCATCAGGAGCCAAACAGTTTTATTAGTGTAAGCAACACCCTCACAATTCATGAGGCCATGCAAGCTTTTGTATTCTGTATGATGGTCATGTTAGACAAACCGTGGAAGGTACAGAGAGAAACTACCTTTGAAATGCCATTTGTGATCATCTGAGGGTAGATCCAAAGTCTTAATCTTTGACTTCTGCAGGGACGCAATATTAAATCCAGTTAGGGCTGCAATTGAACTATATGAGAAGGATCCTCCTGTAAGCATGGAAGACAATAAGGAATCATATTAATCTGCTCTGATGGAGCCAACTCTTGTGTGTGATATGGATCTATATACACAGTATACCATACAGCATTTTGTAATATCAAATTGTTGGCATAATTAGGACACTATGGGCTGCAAGTTGACAGCCATATTTTACACTCAACCCCTCTTCCTCCTGGCTACACTTGATAATCTGCAATTTGTTCCTGGCTAAGATTCTACTTGTATGCAGAAGGAAGATATCTTGGGTCCTGATACAATAGCTATATGTAAACTCTGTCATATACCATAATCTGATCATCACTATCATAATCTTCAATCTCAGCATCATGGCTCTGCTCCTTCCCATCATCATGACGACCACATTCCAGCAACATGGATCTGCTACTTTACAGCTACCCCCAAAACCACAGGAGCAGACTCATACTACAAGCTTCTTTTTAATATGGGAGCTACATTGACCTTGGATGTTAGGAGATTTTATAAAGGAAGTGCTTTGTTTCCTCCTACGCTATCCCAGCTACCCTTCCAACCTGGATACTTCCTGGCAAATATTATCTCTCACGGTGACAAATGATGGCTTAGACAATTTGGACACGGACAGGAATATTCAATCTTCACCAGCACATGCTTTCAGAGTTTTTGTTCAACCTTCATTGCTATTTGTTAGCAGCAAGCTGCTTTATAAGTTTATTTTATCTAATGTATTTTTATTATTTTGATTCTAGGGTTGTCTCTTCCTAGAACTTTCAATCGTTAACTGCTGTAACCTTTAGTCCCATTGAACTACTTTTGGTCATCTATGGTCATTGATATATAACATCTTTCTTTCTGTTCTTCTCGCTTTCCATTTCAGACTTTCAGGTAATGGTGACCTTGTTTGTATACTTGTTTGGCTGGTTAGTGGGCCTTTTCAATTTGCCCGGTTAAAATAATTATAGGTGCATAACAATATCTGCTTTTGGCTGGAATATATTGAGCAAAAGATTGTGGATGAATTGATTGTGACCAACTTTGACAACCATAGTGCTCTTAGATTGGGCCTGTGTTGCCTCCTATGCCGTATACCTTCTCAAGAAAGTTTGTTTTTTTTATGCCAATTCCTTCACAAATCTGCTCAAAAACTGCTGTAAATCCGCAATAATTTTAGCACTGTATTCTTGGTTCACTGTTTCTCAAACATTTCAATTTGATTACAGAAATAGTGTAAATTACAGAAAATAGTGAATTTCAGAAAGAATAAAAAATAAGATTTCAGATTTCTTATCAACTTTTCCAATTTGTTACATAGTTTTTCATTCATTATCAGTTTTTAATAAATTATAAGCATCTCTTCTTTAAGCAGGACTGGTGGAAGCACTTTAGCATTAAATTTAAACAATTTTGTGATATTGCTATCAGGATTCAACTGTGCAGTTTTTTGAGTCAAACTCATTGACTCCTGTTTCATGAGTAGTGGTTCACATGAACTCATCTCTCATGAGAATGAATGGAACACTTAGCACTCATTGGATCTAGGTGATGCTCACAGAGGTGAAGCACCGGGACTTCCCGGGAGGTCACCCATCCCAGTACTACTCCAGCTCGAGCGCACTTAACTACGGAATTTCCTCCATGGTTAAACCCACTCTGCTTGCAACCCCATTTGCAAAACCTTCACCAAGTGTTGTGCCTTATGAACCATTCATTAGAAAGCCCCTTAAGCTCATCAATTGATAAGCTCGTCAATTTGACTTGCTGTGGAAAATATCTCCTACTTATCAATTGACGTCCCGGGAAGTCCCGGTGCTCACCTCTGTGAGCATCACCTAGATCCAATGAGTGCTAATTGTTCCATTCATTCTCATGAGAGATGGGTTTGTGTGAACCACTACTCATGAAACATGAGTCAATGAGTTTGACTCAAAAAACTACACAGTTGAATCGTGATAGCAATATCACAATTTGACTTGTTGTGAAAAATATCTCCTACTTATTTATCAATTTAAACACTTTTTCTAATTCCATGGACACAAATTTGTGCAATAACTTGCCACAATAATAAATCTCCATTTACAAATGTTAGTACACCAGTATTACTTGATGGTCACTGTAATGCTTGTATTTTTGGATAAAGATCAACAAATTTTACTTACAGATCTAAATAGGATTTTATCAGCATACATCAGAATTTGATTAGTTAAAATTGAATCGTGGTTTTGTTGATTTTCTATTAGCTTAAAAGGTGTCTGAAAACCTTTACAAAATAAGCTACACCCGCTCCAAAAGCCATTGTAGAGAAAAGCAATGTTAATGTAAAAACAACTATAATAGTTGAATTTCTTACCAAATTGCTACTCATTGTGCGGTTTCGTTATGTAACAGTTGGCATTTCGTATTGACATGAAAGGGATTAAATATCTATTGAAAAGCAATCTAGAAAAGGAAATGGAGCAACCATGCAAAACCTGCATTCAGAATCTGCCCTGCTAAAGGGTGGCTATAGTATACAGCATTTAACTGAGTTAATATAATAAAGGCCACTATTGCATATCAAGATGCGCCATGTACAACACCAGATGTGAAATCAAAAACTACATTCCCAAGTTTCAACAATATCAGACACTTGTTTATATCAACAAAGAACACGTGTATCCTTAGTCAAGTTCCAGAGTTCCTATCAAGTTGTCTGGACTCACGTCCACCATAGATTCAACCATATATAAACTATCAAGAACATCAATCATATGCCTAATAAAAAGCAGACAAGGTTTTCGGTCATTAAGTGCCAGAATATGACCACATATGACTGTTTTCATAAAAGGTAACTTCCTAAACCCACTTTGGTTTGATATAATACGTTTTGCCCATTTAAAACATGAATATAAGTGTACATATTTGAGTATGTAACTCACTAAAATGTGTAAGAAAGAACAAGAGGATGTCAGGAGGCATTACATCTATAGTCCTTCAATTGGATTTTTTTTAAATGTAACACCCTGTGACTAATTTTGCAGATCATATAACTGATCAAATAAGTGGCAATCAAAATGAAATCTTACATTAGAAAGCCTGAAAGGACAGAACTTTGGCTTCCCCCTTCGTCCATACTTCAGCAAGTATGCCCCTTTTTTCAGTGCAGTTATTGCCTGCAGAATTATTGGTCAGAAAGAAAAGTGGCAATAATGCGCTCAAAGTATCAAAATAATCCTCACTGTATTTCAAAATTCATATAAACATATTCTTCTTAGGAATCCAAACTTATACTATAACAATTGAAACAAACTGAATTAAAGAGGATTAAAATTTAGTGTCCTGCAACTTCATTTATCTTCTAGTTTGCATGCATAAAGCCTAGTCTCTGTATGGGATTGAGGGGTATGGTACTTATTACTACCTTCATTAAGTTACCTTATAGTGGTTTATATCCTTTAGTTTGGAAAATCTAGACTCTTCTGGTGAGTTCAAAGTATCAAAATAGTCCTCACTGTATTTCAAAATTCATATAAATAGATTGGGATGCAGATTGTGGAGGAGTACAAATACTTGGGAATTGATTTTCATAACAGGCTGAGCCGGGAGACTTGTAGAACGAAATGGATACAAGGGGGTTGGCAGGCTTTTTTCTTGCTGCAAAACAGATGTAGACAAGCAGAGCTATGGGATTGGAAAAAAAAGAAGACTCTTTTTGGTCTGTTGGTCAATAATGAGCTCAAAGTATCAAAATAATCCTCACTGTATTTCAAAATTCATATAAACATATTCTTCTTAGGAATCCAAACTTATACTATAACAACTGAAACAAACTGAATTAAAGAGGATTAAAATTTGGTGTCCTGCAACTTCATTTATCTTCTAGTTTGCACGCATAAAGCCTGGTCTATGTATGGGATTGAGGGGTATGGTACTTATTACTACCTTCATTAACTTACCTTACAGTGGTTTATATCCTTTAGTTTGGAAAATCTAGACTCTTCTGGTGAGTTCAAAGTATCAAAATAGTCCTCACTGTATTTCAAAATTCATATAAATAGATTGGGATGCAGATTGTGGAGGAGTACAAATACTTGGGAATTGATTTTCATAACAGGCTGAGCTGGGAGACTTGTAGAACAAAACGGATACAAGGGGGTTGGCAGGCTTCTTTCTTGCTGCAAAACAGATGTAGACACGCAGAGCTATGGGATTGGAAAAAAAAGAAGACTCTTTTTGGTTTGTTGGTCACACCTGTTGTCCTCTATGGTTGCGAGGTTTGGGGGAGCAGCCTTTCAAGTCACAAGTGGAAACAAATTGAAAGAATACACAAACATCTTATCTCTAGTGCCTTAAAGTCAAATCAACAGTTCCCTATGAGATTCTCTTGGCTGAAGCAGGTATGTTTCCAATGGGAGCTTCAACGGTTATCCGTTTGTTAAGCTATCTAAATAAAGTGGAAAATATAGGTAAACACCGCTGGCCCAAGCTGGTCATTGGGGAGAGACTAGTTCATAGAAAGAAGACGTGGATGAAACAAAACAAGGAATGGTTGAGTAAATGTGACATTGACTTGCAAAGGTTTCCCAATACTAATGAAGAGATAAAAAGACTTGTGTTAGAAAAATTCAGGGCTGCCATGTGGACAAAGCAAATGGGACGAAAAGAAGCCCACTATGTGAAAGAGTTTAACCCCACTTGGGATCATGACGAGAAAGGCTACTTACGAGTGGCAATTATGGGTAAGACTAGATTGTTAGTGGCACAACTCAGAACCGGGTCTCGTCATCTAAGCTGTGAAACAGGTAGATGGACGGTTCCCAAAGAGGCTTGGGAAGAAAGAACATGTGTTTTCAGCTACAAAGGTGTTATTGAAACTGAATGGCACTTCATTTTCAAGTGTGCTGCTTACCAAGATATCTGTGAACAGTATGAGAACAGCTTGAAGGAAGGTTGTTTATACCAACTTTTTGAAGAGGAAAGGCTACACAAAACTGCTGGTTTCTTTATAAAGATTCATAACCGGAGAGCAGATATCGAGAAAAACATGAAGCTGCCGTAAGTTTGATGCTGGGTCCCTTAGACTGTTGGTCTCATGGACATCATTAAAATTCCTCCATTCATTCATTCATTCTTAGGAATCCAAACTTATACTGTAACAGAAATTTGGTGTGCCAAAGCCTAACATTGTTCCAACTGAAACAAAATGAATCAAAGAGGGTTTAAATTTCACAACGCATATGACATCAATTTTATATCTTCTTGCTTGATGTATTCACCTGTTATTTGCATGTGCCCACTACAAATATATAAATTCTAGTGGAGTTGTAATTGTGACTAATGGCTGAAAAAAACTGATTGCTAGGCCAAACCATTTTGTTGCAGCTTAAATATCAAGATTCAAGATAGTCGCCTCAAGATTTTATAGTTTATAGGCATCATAGTCAAATTTACAGAACTCCAATCAACATGCATCAACAACTTTGTTTATAAATTTTGTCCAATTCACACTTAGTATTGAGCTCACAAATTTAACGCAAGTATGAATTAGCATGAACAATTCCATAAAATATGACGCCCACAATTTTATGAAATAAAATTACAGTTAACGCATTTTGATGTGCTCGAATTCCACTAAATAAGGCTATTTTTCCGGAAGCTCCAACACATCATTTTCAACATCACGACTGCATAAATTTTGGTTACTAGGATAAAAGTCAAAACTGAATGTTTGAAAATTGTAGCTCTGTCAATCCTAAAGATAAATGCATCTTGTTTTGGCACGTACTTGTGCCCAAAACCCAATTCTCGCAGAACTGTGGAACCTGACATTATTCTTTTATTTTGCTACAGACAAAGAATCTATTTACAAGCGTAGAATAGTAACCAGATCTTTTCATCAATAAACGAGTGATATATACATTATAGCCTAATTTAGGGGGGAATAGACGGGATTTACATATAATCGTAGTTGTTAACTTAGGTGAGCTTGTTAATCTTACGTACTTTTTATACAAATATTAAGCAACTGCTTTTCAAAAATTCTCGCTTGGCGAGTATAATCTCAGAAAAAAAAGTTAATAATTAGCAACTGGCAAAAAATAGAGATCTTGGTTTGCACCAAGGGCATTTGTGCGGACACATTTTAGAATACAGATAATAGGTTCAAGAATGTAAAGAGAATCCAAGGCATACCTGCTCGATGTCCCGTTCAACTGGGCCATTACGGGATAGATCTGCCATGCGGCTACCTGTCAGAATTCACCCTACTCACTCCAACAATTATGTTCTAAAAGTTTATAATTTCGCTCATTCTCCATCAGGAATTCTCATTTCGTGCCAAATTTCGGATGTATAGGAAAAGGTTGCTCTGAACCCCTTAATCTCAAACACCTGCTTGCATGTACACAGATCAAAAGAGGTTCAATTTTTTCCTAAATATCCAAGATTTCATCGGGTTCCAACGTATCAATAGCTCAATTTTATCGAAAAATTTCATGCATTTAGTGCAAAGACCACCATTAGCAGGCAATGCACAAGATGAACCTGACAATGTCGTAACCTAGATGACCTAAAATGTTGATTTGCAAACTTCTACAGTGGAAAGCACACAGCAAAGCGAATTTACCCCATCTACGCAAAAATCTTCAGATAATAAAAATCCACAATATTAAACTTACGGTAGGTAAGAAGGTTCTCTGCATTTACTCGACAAATCAACAGCACCGCAGCGCCAAACCGTCTAAACCTCCTCAAAAAGAAAATCTATCCAAATATCGCACAATCGAAAATATATCCAAATTTTACGCAATTCTCTCCGCATTGAGCATTGACTAAGCCCTCGGACAATTTTTTCGCGCAATTTACCGCCATTTTACGGAAGCCATAAAAATTAAACCCTGAGCTTCAAAAAATTTCACAAGCAGCCTAATTTTCATTTGTTCAGCATTTCACGGCTAGCCCACCTCCTTGGCCGGCAAATACTTCAATAAATAACACAAACAAAAATTAGAAAAATTTCCATGAAATCAGCATCCTCTTTAGTGATTCGAAAATCCCGGATCATGAAAGTCCTTCAATACTTGCTCATTTGGAGTGATTCAAGCCTTCTTCAACTCGAAAATATCACGAGCATTCCAAAAGTTTTTCTGGTCTCTGAAAATCTCACAATCTATCCAAACCGAGAAACACCAGAACACGGAATGCCATGATAGCAAAAAAATTACAGGTAAAAAAATTAAAAAAATTATTGCAGTTAAAAAATATAAAGATAGCAAAGGCGATTGTTACATTAAAAATTATTTTTAACTAATGAGCTTTCTGTTGCATTTTCTGTTTAACTTATTTTATATTAAGTGGGGTTGAGATTGGTGGAATTAGCGTAACAACTCATAAATAATATTGTATTCTTAGATTATCCCTTAATTTCAGGTAATTATACTGAAATAGTAGTCAATTCATACAGCCTAGAGCTCTACTGTTTTTTCTTTATGTTCTCCACATCCTTTAATGAGTTGACTGGCACGTGCATTTTTTAAATAAATAAAATGGGACAAACTAGTCAAAAAGGGAACAAATATTTTGAGGTCACAAAGGGGAGACTTCCTTGCCTTCATCCAAAAAAATATTAATCCATTTATGATTTTTATTATCATTTCATTTTGTTTTCATGATATAAGAGTATAAATTTATACTGATATTTCTTTTATCATATGATTTCTTTCAAAGTTGTTATAGTGATATTTCTTCTATTATATGATATTTCAAAGTCATTATATTGATACTTTTTTAATCATATCAATTCTTTCAAAATCGTAATATTTCAAAGTCCTGATATTGATACTTTTTTAATCATACCAATTCTTTCAAAGTCGTGTTGAGGGTGCTATTGGCCTCTTCTCTTATATCATACCTCTCTAAGTTTGAACTTTAGTAGATGGCATAATCAAGAAACATACCATCATTGATGCTTGAGCATTCGAGTGGATAAGTTATTTTGTATATATGTCTTTGATTTGATTTTGCCTTCATTTTGTGATCTTTTGTTTTCATTATAAGAAAGTATTGCTACACTATATATTTCTGATGTTGGGAACAAATGAAATTATTTTATTTACAAGCAAGATTTAAAATATATTTGTATATACATTAGAGTTTTGTAATTGTTGCTTGTGGGAATGTGAAATGAATGGCTTCTCCTCCATTAATCCACATGAAGGAAAATATATAAATTTAATATTTTGGGGGAAATTGAAATGGTGAGAGAAAGCAAGAGGCATGAGGAGAGATACAATAGTAGAGAAGAAAAAGTGAGGGAGTTGGACCATCGGGTGGGTAGCAATGAGAGCTAGCAAAAATTAAATAAAAAATATAAATATAAATATAAATAAAGGTTGCATAAGAGGATTAGGGAGTAGCAGTGATTAAAAGAGAGTGAGCGTGAACAGAGAAATACTTACTCTTTTAGAAGATAAAACATAAATTTTGTGTAGGTTGTCTTATAACACTGTGGGCTCAAACAAAGAGCACAATTCTTTAGGACAAGGTGTCGAGCAAGGAAGAAAATTAATAAACAATTACCTAAACCTGTGTTGTTCCCAAAATAGCAAAACAAAGCATGAGGTTTGATCAAATTGAAACAAAGATTGTAAATAAACTATGATAATATCAATAAAATCTGAAATTTGCCATATTGGATTTTATCAACATTAATATTTGTGTTGGTATTTAGTTGCAACTCATTTGGACTAAAATATCAATTTGCATTAATTGGTATCGGAGCAAGTTCGGCTGTGTTGAAGAGTAAACTTATAAATTGCCTAAGGTAGCCAAAATGGCTTGCAGAGGACGAGGTCGCAGAGGTAGAGGACCTAGAGGCTTGGAGCCTGAGATTGCAAAAATATAAAGGACTTGTAAAACAAATACAATGAGAGAGGTAATGAGTGGTACCATTGTGCATAATTGGATGCAGTGGGATTGTAGTGCCTCCAGTGGTTGCATTTTATTTCATGTTATTCTTATCTAAGCTAGACTCTTGCTTTATTTTGTGATTATATGCATAGTGGTATGCATTCGATGACAGTATATTATTTTGGTTACTAATGTCATGATTGATATAGATGGCTACATTATGTTGTTGTTTACCATTTTGATCATATATGTGTAATGATGTTGTTTGATGTGACATGATGCATATGATGATATCTCGTGTATTTTTCATTCAAAAACATTGGATTAATATATATTTGGTGATTATATCTAATTTTTTGTTATATTGTGACGTATGTGTTGATGAATATTTCATTGATGTATTCACTGATATACGCTCTAATTGTCGTAATTGATTATTTAATGCTTTATGTTTAAATGAAATGTTTAATTTTAATGAGATGATGTTCACTGTTATGCTCATATAATTGTTTATGGGTTATACATGATGTAATTAGACGAAGTCATAGTTGCTCATTTGTGAGGTCCACACGATGTCTCATTCTCCTTTTCTATTTGATATTATGTATGTTCATGTGCTTCAGTTATATATTCCAAGCGACTACACTTGATGTTTGTGTGTTTCAATAAACAGATACCATGCATCATTCCACCTGAATTGCAGGTTTTGAGTGTGTATTTATCACTGGCAGTGGCACAGGAGATAGCTTCATGAGTCATTCATGATTGATCCAATAGCATCCTTGTATGGGAGATGTATCTTATTGTCATATTTTATACCTCTAGTATGCGATGGTAAATATGGATTTCATGTGCATATTTGTAATGTCCCCATTTTAGCCTGACATCAGATGATGTGTCATTATCCCATTTTATCTTGGTCTCGAGGGCTAACCAAGATTTTGATGGGATCTTGAGGTTAATTGGCCTAGGCATTTCCAGTTTCAGGGCAAGCGGAGGTGTTTTGACAGGGTTTCCAGATACTTATTATTTATAGTAAATCAATATTGGCTCAGTGACGGGAAATATTTGATGCATTTTATGATGTCGGTATTTGGGAGATCGATATTCATCATCGGTATGTTATTTTAATAAGCCTTTAATTAATTAGGTGACTAAATTAAAAGTTCTTAAGCTAAATTTAAATATTTAATTTTAGTGATTCATTTAATGTTGGGACTATAGTTGGAAATTAAATATTAAAAAATCAAGTCCCTTTCAAAAAAGGAGACATAAGGGATATTAATATTTTATTATATCTTTCTTTTATCCCACATTGATGGTGCATTGGGAAGCATGACTAATTGGAGTTAAAAAGAAGAGCTTTCATTGCTAAAAAGGATATCTTGGAATTTGGTGTTTCTTGGAATTTGTTTTTCTGGAAGTAATTCAAGAGTTCTTATAGCTTTTGAGGATGGAAACCCTCATTTGTTACATCTCTTACACCTATGAAAGACCGGGATCAAGAAATTAATAGATTTGACTCAAAATTTAGGGAGATCTTATGTTTATTCTTGTTTCTATAGTAGCGCTACAGTACCCACGCTACACTAAAATGCTACAGTATTGGTGCATGTTGAAGATTATCAAATACTGGAGATTGAATATTGGTGATTGTAAGATTAGTCTTTGATGGAGTAGTGTTGGGTTCTTGAGGATGTCAACCCTCAGGAATAATGACTTTCTCAGTGTTGAGATACACATCCAGGGGGTTATTAACCATTTTTGCAGAGGTATGAAGATGAGGTTGCTTTGAGTTTTAATTTATTGGCATTTCCAAAAGAGCTCGAACTGATGCGGTGTATTGTTGAGAGCTAGTAGTGGAGTGTTGTATGAATTATTTTATTTGTTGTTGCATACTTTTTTGGTGTCATTTTTGTTGAAGGAGAGTTGAGCTAGGTTAAGGACTATTGTGTGAGTCACATACAGGACCATATTTCCTCATTAATCACCTACAACAACCATTCTTGATCAAATACACCTGGAAGTGCAAATTTGGGGTAGAATTGTTGCTACAACAAGAGTTGTATAGGTCAGGAGTATAGCTAGGTGTCAGACTAGATTGGGAATAGTACATTCATTAAACGTGTGGGATCTTAGATTGTCAAAGCATCTGCAATCTTAGATAGTGAACTGGGGTATGCAAATGTAATTTTTTTGTAAGGTAAGAGCATCATATTATTCAATGTGTATTGCTTTGTTACTTCACCATTGAAGAAGCTAATGTTGTTATTAAAATCTGAACATTCCTTATTATTGTAACTACAAGTTCAGAAAATTAATAAGTTAGTTGCACTTGGAATCTTTATCTCTTTACGTATTTTGTGTCCTATTCATTGGTACTTGAAAATAAATTCTACATGCATTACATTGGCCATTAGAACCAAACAGGGATTCAATACCTGGTTGCAAGCTAACTATTTGACAAATTTCCCATGAGCTGAAAACATTCAAAATGTTAGACGTACAACAGGGCAAGATATTACAGTGGTATCAGAGCCAGGTTGTATCCTGCCATCCTGTAAGGGGTCATTCAGAAGATGAAGACTTTTAAGGAGAAACTACTAGAAGGGTTGATAGAATTGAAGCAAAGTTGTCAAAGCTATACTAAAATTTGGCAAAATTATGGCAAGACTTTAAAATAATTGCATAAGGAAGTGCGTGAGCATCCAGAATGGGCAGAGTCTCTATTTGGTGTTACAAAGAAAGTAGAAGTAAATGGAAAGGATTCTTTTAGTGCAAGAAACAATGAGAAGCAACAAAATGAAAAGAGGATCATAGAAGATCATTTGAATGAAGATAGTACAGGTGGTAGATAAAAACCATGTGACTGGTTTTCAGAGTGACTCTTTGGACATGCATATAGTTACTATTAATGAATTTGTGCACGAAGAGAAAGAAAAAAATAATAGCCTTGGGTTCAAATTCAGATATTTCTAGTGATGATGGTTTAGATAGATACAGTTTATATGATCATACAAAGCCTTTGGAGAGGAGTGTTTATGAAGACATCAGTGCTAGTTAGTTTGGGAGTGACTCTTTCACAATGATAACCATTCATGATGAGGACCATAAGAACTTTATTTTTTAACAAAGAAATCAACCTTTTGTCACATGGGATTTGGGTATGGAGGATAGTATTGATGATTTTAATGAAGATCTTGAAACAAGATATGATTTATCTTTGCATGGGGCTGACTTTGAGCGGGAGTTTAGAAAGTTTGATGATTTGAATCTACAGTTTAATACTAAAAAATATAATATAGATGCACAAAATATTTGGGATAACTATGGAGTCACTAACGATAGGAACTATAGTTCTGATTTTGGCATCCATCATAGCAGCAATTGGCTTGGTCTGCATAAACATGGCTGGAAGAATCAATTTGAGGTGCTCATTGATAACCCATTTCTTGAGATGGGTGATGGGAAGACAAACATTAATCCACTCTTTGAGTTAGACATTGGAACTACTCTTGGATGTAGCATTTCACTTGATGAAAATAGTATATAGGACCCTGGAACTGAGTTGGAGTGTGATTTCCAACTTGGTATTGATCTTTGTTTGCATTATGAGGCAAACAGACATCCTCATTGGAGACCACCCAATATTAATAATTCTACCATTGACTCATGCTCTCTATATGACGAAGGATTTTAGTCATAGCCAGATGCTTCTTCGTGTGAAGCAGGAGGTGTTCATATATCATAGAGTTCGTTTGGTTTGAGAAACTAGTTGATGGTGAATGAGGATGGGATTGTGGAAGCCTTATCTCATTATGATATGATGCATAAGATGGTTGAAAATTACCTCTGGAGGATTCAGTTAGAGAGAAGACAAAAAGGGAACTGAAGTGGAGTCTTCTCTTGATAACGTGCAAGAGATCAAAGAATTTATGGGAACAATGAAGTCAAATTATTTGCACCCTCTTTCAGACCGTGATCACCTTCTCAACTTAGTTGAGATCTATTCAGATGCCTTGATAAGTAAAGAGGAAGAAATTGATGATCTTTGCTTATAGTTGAGCATGGCCCATTCTTCCTTACACAAAGCGTGGAATGCCATTGTTGGTCCATTAGTGATCCACGAGCATGATGTAAGAACATTAGAGATCAAATAGGTCATTGAGGGGATTGAAGAAATCCGTAAGTATGAGATGGCACAACATGATTTTTGCACCCTTCCGAGTAATTTTTGTTTACATTTTGGAGGGGATCTTTTTGGCTACAATATTCCATCACTTCCCTCATGGATTTTACCTCCTATGCCTTTAATTGATGGTTATTTTTCAATGTTATTCAGAAGTATATCAGGTTTCCCGTTGAGGGAAGCTACTATTGATGTGGATAGGAAATGTTGGAATTTCCTCTTTGGAGTTAGAGGAAGGGAGTATGAGGAGTTCTTACCCCCTTTGGGTTGTAGAGATACTTTGTACTCCATTTTGGATTTGGTTTATTGGTTGTGTGGCGTTGTTCCGATCTATACCAGCAACTTGATAGGGGTTTGTATTTATTTGTATGCACCTATGTTGGGTGTCATACATATTTGTAGGAGACCACTATGGGTGGATTGGAATATCGTTGACTTAGTCATCTCAGACTTGGTCACAGGCTCATGCATCTTTGAAGGTTTGGATGGTACTCATGATGATAATGTTAATAGAGTTGATCTTTTCATTTTGAGTTGTGAGTCATCTTTTGTCATTTCTAGCATGAAGGGACTTACACATTATCATTCTCATATTACATTGGTGCAGGCATGAGTGATTCACTTCGACTACATATTGAGGTGCGTCCATCAGTTTACCTTTAGTCCACACACATAGGACTTAACTATGTCATTGGTGGTATTGAGAGGTAGATTGGAAAAGGGGTGTACGATTCCATTTTGGCATGACATATTTCTAATGACAGATGTTGAGTCCAAGTCTGGCAAGTTTCTCACTTTTTTTCTCTAGCTAATTTCTTGTCTGAGAAGATGTTCAAGTTTGGGTTTGATTGGAATTTAAAGGTTATCAGAGTGGTGTGGCGTCAATGTGATGGACTTACACCTTGTGTCAAGATCTCACAGTTTTTTTGTAATGGTGTTGATACCCCCATTTCAGTGTATACAATAGACCATTACAGTTGTTACAGGTGGATTGGAGGGAAATTTTGACGAGGATTTGGCTCTGTATTGGGTTGATGTTGTAGTTTGTTGTTTTAGACCGGCATTCCTACAATCTTGTGTGCTCACAGACATTTGTGAAGACTATTATCAGCGGTATGATGTCAATGGGCAATAGTAGAGACATTCCTTGGTGGGCACTCTACTTAATTTGGACAAAGCTTCGTCATATTTAGGATGATTTTGGGAAAAGAGTTTGGGTTGGTTTCTTAGGGAAGATGAGCGGGCTGTTTTTTTTCATTTGCCTGGGATTGTGATGGATAGTGAGTTTTGTTTCAATATTCTTGGGAAATATTGTTTGGGTCTTGATAGTGTTTATCCTATGGGGATTCAGGGGTTGAGAGTGGAGTTTGTGTATGATAGTTTATTGATCATGATTAGTTTGGCCCAATTTCAGCATGGTGATTGTGTTCAGAGTTTGATTCAGGACCTTGCAAACTCTATTGTCAGCAACTCGTCAATTGTGAGGAATGTGATAAACTATGTTGACATTCTATAACTCATTCACACAATTTTCTAGTTTAATACTTTATTAGAGTTGTACTATGGGGAGATAACTCAGCTCATATAATTCCTGATGGCTCCTTTGGGTTGGAGATCGACATGACATCATTGGTACAGGTGTTCAGCAAGATAGAAATCAGAGTACATGGTGTAACATATCTATTGGATTAATTTGGGACCTTGAGATTATACCAAGATACAACATGGTACGAGTTAGTAACCATTGGGTTACAATGGGATTGCTTCAGGACAAGCAATTTCAAGGGGGCAGACTATAATATCCCCATTTTAGGCTGACATCAGATGATGTATTGTTAGACCATTTTGTCTTGGTCTCGAGGGATAACCGGGATTTTGATGGGATCCTGAGGTTAATTGGCCTAGGCATTTCCAGTTTCAGGCCAAGTGTAGGTGTTTTGACAACGTTTCCAGATACTTAATATTTATAGTAAATCAATATTGGCTCAGTGACGGGAAATATTTGATGCATTTTATGATGTCAGTATTTGGGAGATCATTATTCATCATTGGGATGCTATTTTAATAAGCCTTTAACTAATTGGGTGATTAAATTAAAAGTTCCTAAGTTAAATTTAAATATTTAACTTTAATGATTCATTTAATGTTGGGACTATAGTTGGAAACTAAAAATTAAAAAATCAAGTCCCTTTCAAAAAAGGAGACATAAGGGATATTAATATTTTATTATATCTTTCTTTTATCCCACACTGGTGGTGCCTTGGAAAGCGTGACTAATTGGAGTTATAAAGAAGAGCTTTTGTTGTCGAAAATGATACCTTAGAATTTTTTTTATTGAAGTAATTCTAGAGTTCTTCTGGCTTTTGAGGATGAAAATCCTCATTTGTTACATCTCTTACATCTCTTACACTCGTGAGAGATTAATAGATTTGAATCAAAATCTAGAGAGATCTTATGTTTATTCTTGTTGCTACAGTAAATCACTAAAGTATTGGTGCTTGCTGAAGATTATCAAATATTGGAGATTGAATATTGGTGATTGTAAGCTTAGTCTTTGTTGGAGTAGTGTTGTGTTCTTAAGGACGTCAACCCTAAGGAATAACGACTTCCTCACTATTAAGATACATAGCCAGGTGGTTATTTGTTAGAGTAGTAAGTTATTTCACTTATTAATTAAATCATTTTGATTTAATTATTAAGTCACTTATTATCTCTAGTTTACTTAAGCTAAACTTTAGGCATATAATAATTAAATCTTTTATTAATTATTATCATGCAACCCAGGCTTTTCCCTTTTAGGGTTTTGATCAACTTTATAAGGTTTGATCTCTTTGTAATTATTAATTATCTGAGCATGATATTGTATTGAGTTTTTTTCTCTCCATTGCTTACACAATATGTTTCCTCTTTCATCGATCTGTTATTTCTGGCCTTCAAAGCTTTTGCTTCTCTCTTTCTGTGACAGGTTTGCATGCAGGTGATTCTTGGGAGCTGTAGGGTTGAGTTTTCATCAACTCCAATATGGTATCAAAGCTCCAGATCTTCATGCACTTGTTCTATTCATGATAGATTTGGCCTTGTTCTTCAGATCTGTGTTTTCAAGAGGTTTTATGTTTCAGATTTTTGTGGATCTAGGGGGATTTTGTTTTAGGAGCACTTTAGGCTCAAACGAACCTCATGGTTTTGCTCAAAAGGCCCAAAAACCCCTATTTTTGTATAAGGCACGTCCAATTTGGACACAGTTGCATTCTGAGGCAATTTTTTTTGCATGTATGGCCCTATTCTAGGCACATTTTTTGAGGCAACGGTGAAAAAAATATTCAAAAAATTTATTTTTTTCTTGGTACCTTTGCCCATTTTAGCTGAAATTTTGGCAGTCCTACCATATTTAGCGACATCGCTAGATTTAGTCGAGCTTCACCAACTTTAGCCAAGATTTCTTGGGACTCTTCTTGTTTTGGAGCAGTCTTCAATTGTTTTCTCATATCTTGAGTAAAAAAAAGCATTTTTGGGAAAATGAGATATCATCGAAAAGCTAGTTCTGAGCACGGCCTAATTTTGCAGATTTGGATTTTTTATTTTTCCATCTTGCTGGGTTTTTTTATAGTCAAAGTCAGGGTTCTTTTTTGCACTTTGGGAGTCATATCTTGCTCATTTGGGCTCTATTTTTTTACTTCTACATATCATTGGAAAGCTAGTTCTGTGCTCTTTCTTTTGATATGGGTCTCATTTCCAGAATCTGCTCGAGGTACATTTTATTCAAGTTTTTGTTTTTTTGCAATCTGGTGAATATGTTGGATGTTTCAGGTCCTGGGATCATTTTCCTTGCATGGGATGAATCCTTTTTAGTTGTTACTCATGTTCTTACAACTTTTTTTCATTCCTGAGCATTGTAGACATCTATTTCAATAGCATTTCATTTTTGCAAATGCACTGAGATAAAGTGTCATATGTTGCATGCTTGGAAACTTGCACATTTTGTGCATGTTTGTACTCGCACTACATTATAAAGTGTCATGGGGGGTTTGATCTACCTTTGTCAAGTGAGTATTCCTTCCACAACATTAGCCTCATGATGTGTGTCAAGAGATTGATCCTTCCATGACACCATCTGTTATATGTGTTTGTACTTTGTTCTACACTTTTTATGTTCCTGGTTCTTCGCCATGCGATTGTTCTTAGTAGTCTCTTTCGGTGTACCTGTCCTACCTTTCTCTACTCAGCATTATGAGGGGTATCTCTTGTTGGTTCTAATGTTTCCTTGATTCGATGGAGTGAGCTATGTATTTAGTATTTGTTCCTATGTACTAGGCAGATGCAGTGGCTGGGTACCTATGCATTTCGGTGAGATGGATCATTTACCATATGGACACTATTTCATTCCTATTTTGGAGGAATCCTTCAATCTTTTGATCATCTGTTCAGACTTTGGTGTTTTTTTCCATCTGTATTTTTTAGTTCTTATGTTTTCCTTTGTTTGACATCCTGATTCTAGTAGTGTCTTTGAAGGCACTCATGCAGATTACAGTCTTCTCTACCTAATCATGTCTATTACAGTGGATGTTCCAACAATTATTCTTTGACAATGTTTGCAGCTTCATGCTTCAGTGGTGTTCTTCATGTTCATCCTTTGTTCCTATTTTCTGGGTCATTCTCTAGTTTGGAGGCTTCTTCGGTCCTTCACTAGGCTTCATATTTTTTTGGAGAGGAGTTTTTTTGGAGAGGCCTCCATAGCTTTTGCTTCTCTCTTTTTGTGATAGGTTCGCATGCAAGTGATTCTTGGGAGCTGTAGGTTTGATTTTTTATCAACTCCAATATTATTGACCATTTTTGCAGAGGTATGAAGATGAGGTTGCTTTGAGTTTTAATCTATTGGCATTTCCAGAAGAGTTTGAACTAATGTGGTGTATTATTGAGAGCTTGTGGTGGAGTTTTGTATATATTATTTTATTTGTCGTTGCATACTTGTTTGGTGTCATTTTTCCTAAAGGAGAGTCGAGCTGGGTCAAGGACTGTTGTGTGAGTCACGTACAAGACCCTATTTCCTCATTAATCACCTACAACAACCGTTCTTGATCAAATACACCTGAAAGTGCAATTTTGGGGTGGAATTGTTGCTACAACAAGAGTCGTACAAGTTAGGAGTATAGTTGGGTGTCGAACTGGATTGGAAATAGTACATTCGTTGAACACGTGGGGGCTCAAACTATCAAAGCAGCTATAATTTGAGAAAGTAAACTGGGGTATGCGAATTTAATGTATTTGTAAGGGAAGAGCATCATATTATTTAATGTGTATTGCACTGTTACTTCACCATTGAAGAAGCTAATGTTGTTATTAAAATCTGAACATTCCTTATTGTTGTAACTATAAGTTCAGAAAATTAATAAGTTATTTGCACTTGGAATCTTTATCTCTTTACATATTTTTTGTCATGTTCATTAGTACTTGAAAATAAATTCTACATGCATTACATTGGCCACTAGAACCAAGCAGAAATTTAATACCCGGTTGTAAGCTATCTGTTTGACAAATTCCCATGAGTTGAAAACATTCAAAATATCAGATGTACAACAGGGAAGGCTATTACAATATTGTGTTGGACCAATGAACGTATATGTGTTTTTAGAGTTCCTATAGTTGTCATGAATGAGATTTAGTTAAATGGTGGTTTATTGCATTAGAATTTCATTTTATTGTCGACTAATTTGCCATAGCGAATTCCATTTATATGGAATGTTGATTTTCTCTCATTTTCATTATTTTCCATCCTTTTGATTTAAATGATTATTATATATGCAAGAGGTGTCCCTTCTCCAAGGGACACCACTCTTTATTAATACATATTAATATAATTATATTAATATAATCGATATATTATTATATTACCAAAAATAATAAATATAATTATATTATCACAATTATAATATCATTATATTATCTTATAATAATAATATAAAAATTATAATATAATTATATTACACCATAATAATATAATTATATTATCTCACAATATAAACACAACCTTTGTGTTATCTATGTAGGCCTGTGGATTCTGACCACATCTACAATAAAATCAACACTCCCTCTTAGCTAGGGAGGAATCTATATTAGGTTCATAATGAACGTATCATTATGGTTCACCATAAACATCACAATGAATGTTAACTATCTCCATAAAATATTTTCTCGGATATCACCTTATGTGATATTGAGCATTACTACATGGCATTTCCTCAGATGTCACATGTGACATTTAGACATTAGAGATACTATCATGGTCTTTGGATACCACCTCATGTGATATTGAACATTAGATATCATGTTCTTTGGATACCACCTCACGTGTTATTGAACATTATATATCTACCATCATACAATATCCACCATAGTGGAATTAGAAAATTACCTTTATGACATGTCCTCAGATACCACCACATGCGCTATCCACCATAAAGGATTTAAAGATATATACTATTATGTTCCTGGATACCACCACATGCACTATCCTCCATAATGGATTTAGGATATCTAACATTATGGCATGTCCTCAAGTACCACCACATGCACTATCCACCATAATGGATTTAGAAAGTTACCTTTATGGCATGTCCTAGGATACCACTACATGGACTATCCAGCATAAAGGATTTTAAGATATCTACATGTGTAATGAGTATCCATTACTTTATGAGATATCAATCATCATTGTGAGATCATCACCTCACAATGAAGGTAATAGTGTACAAGTGTCTTATCATTGTAAGATCATCACCTCACAAAGATATACATTTCACAAGTACAAGGAAATCAAGAATTTTTGTTTATTTTTTAATTAAAGAAAAATACATTAATATATATATATATACAATATGTATAAGAGAAAATCAACGAGTCGGGGCCTCGTTATCTACCATACCAAGCTTACCTTGAAAGTACTCAAACTTAATTTTGGAGAGAGGCTTGGTGAGAATGTCTATCGTTTGTTCTTTAGTACTGATGTATCTTAATTTAGTGGCATTCCTTTGCACCGTGTCTCTATTATAGTGATATTTGATCTCAACATGCTTTGACATGTTCATGAAATACAATGTTGGATACTGCATCACACTTGGTGAATCTCAAGCTCACCAAGTATCCATCTTTCCAAGAATATTACATGGGATTCCATCCCACAAATAAAGAAATTTCTTGATCATTAGAGAAACTATCTCGACATGGTCCACTCCCTCTTAACCATTGTGACCACGATCCTCAGAAATCAAATTGAAGCATAGCTGCTCCCTTTGAAGCTCAAGTTCTTGCATCAACCTCCTAACCTCTTCTTCCAAGGTTGTCTCTAATGGATTGCTATACTCCCTTTGAATCTGATATCAACCTTCAACTCAGTCCTATAACTGCAAGCATCAATCTCTTATGCTTCTTGATCTTTCCCATTAATTTTGTCATGTAGTTGAGTCTTATCTTATCATTCACACAAACGACCCTAACTGCTAGTTAACCCTTCATCACAAGATCTATATAAGGATCCTCCAACAATGCTCTTTATATCATGAATCTTTTGGTATACATTAAGGTCTTACACAATGCTTGACCCTCACAGTCCAAGTCTGATATAAATCAGACTGTACAATATGTTCTCTATATAGGTAGCCTTCTTATTTATCTTCTTTCACGCAATCAAATAAGCAAAGACAAGAAGTGAACCAAGCCCAAATTTTCCAATTAAGGTTTGGATTGCTTTTGGAAATGACAATTTACTTAGTCTCTGTAATATTCCCCATTAGGAAGCAATGACACCTCCAACCTTAAATAAGATAACCCCTAATATCTTCATTGTTGAATACATCATCTATTCTTTATTTCCACTTTTCAATATGATCATTTATTGTTGTATATTTCCATATTAGATCATTTTCCTAAGCATATTAGAATCTGACTATTGTCACTTCTTATACGAAATTTTTATTGCTCGGCTGTTGAGATTAACAATCCATGCTCAGTCAGATTGATTCTAGCAGTTTGTATGTAGATACACTTTTGTAAATCTAACATTTGCAATTCTTTCTTCTGAGCCCGAGACTTTGTAATAAATTTGTGTCACTTAGTCTTTGAACCATGTTTTATCTCTAGTATCAACTATCACAAATTTTGATCATTGTTTTGTCATCATTAACAATGTTATTGATAATAGATATATTATTATATATTATCTTTTACTGATGAGTCTGCAACACTTATCTATTTGACATGTATAGATTAAATAACCGGTCTATACTTCTGCCTTGTGTAGGAGTAATGGAAAGTTTCTGAAAATAGATTGAAGCAAGTAAATTACTAACAAAGATTCCCTTGAAATTAATCAGGAAATGTATCAAAGACTTGCATCTAGAATGAAATCTTTACCTCACCCTAAATTTTGTAATATTCCACCAACCCGTGAATACTTCTCCTCACAATGTAATGTGACCATGGATGCAGTTCAAACATAATCAAGAATTTCCGATAAGATTCATTATGCCAGTAGATTTATTGGTTCTCTTCCATCGTATAAGCCAAGGATAGTTCACTACAATTGTAATGTCCCCTAAAATCTATTTCTTCATTACATTCTTCCTCTTTCGATAGACTAAGACAGTATTTTAGTCAGTTCTCTATTCCATGGAGACCACAAACTCCTCCGCCAATCATTATTGCTTCAGTTTGGCTTACAGATATGGGTGTCCGGAATTACATATAAATGTGTTGTAATGATCTATATACCTGGAAATGAATTCGATTCTCTTATTAGGTGATCTGTTTTAATGCCTGTAAAGTGAGAGATCATGCTAGTAAGAGGAATTTCCCATCCAGCACGGGGTGCTTGAATCTTCAAATAATTTAACGCATAAGTGATGAGACTCACACCCAAATGAAAAAACTTTGGATCAAGAAAAGCCACGTCAGGATAATGGTATGAAGTAGCCAAACTCAATAGAATCACACACTAAAAAAACTTATGCCAGAGTTTCATTAGTAATTATTTTAACATGAATCGACTGAGTGCTTGATTTCAATGAAGCGTCTGAATAATAAATAACACTGGAATTTGGGGAAGGATGTTGGCGTAGATGGAGGAAGACCCATATGATGGCCGATGAATCTCCATTGATGGCGTTGTTCCTCCAACGTATCCCTTAGAGAAAGGTGAAATCTGTAAGCGTTTACTTCTCTCCATCCTTCACTGTTGGGATACTCCTTTGTTGACTAGCTAATATAAAAAATGTTGCTTGGAGGATTAATTTACTCTATTTTCCTTTATATCCAATGTTGATTTCCCCATTCTTGATAAGGTCACTGTTATAATTGCCATTACCAAATTCGTAGTCTTTTTCCATACCAATCTCTTATCCCAAAAATTCGTAGCTACTTTGATACCATGTTGGTTTTTTCTAATTTTCATTATTTTTCATCATTTTGATGTCCCTTCTTCAGGGGACACCACTCTTTATTATTATATATTTATATAATATAATTATATTATTACAATTATAATATCATTATATCATTTTATAATAATAATATAATTGTATTATATCATAAGAATATAATTATATTATCTCACAATATAAATACAATCTTTGTGTTATTTATGTAGGCATGTGGATTCTGACTACAACTACAATAAAATCAATATGGAATTGATATAATTTATTATAAAAGTTAATTGTTGTTTAAAATAAATTTAACTAATTTATTTTATAAGTCCTTTTTGGAAAAGTGACTTTATATTTGGGAAATTGAGTTCATTTTCCTCACTTGTCTTTTGGTGAATTGTGCATTTGCTCCAAATCACTTTGGAGAAATTTGATTTTATTTATGTTGTGATTGATCCTCTTGTCCTATTTTTTTGGGTGGAGGCTCGTTGGATTTGCATTGTGATTCCTCGCCTTTTTGTGGAGACATTCTCAGTTTCGCGTAGGATTTATTTTTCTTCCCTCATTTCGAGGTTTTCCCTCTTTGTGTGAGGTAGGGCGTCTCACCATTTTTAATTTACTTCGTTATTTCATTTGAAATAAATTGCAATAGTTTAGTGGGATGAGAATTATCATTCCCCCATGATCTTATTCATTTCCATCACCCGATTGGGTTGATATGAACATTTTATGTTTTCATTTTGGAAAATTAGTGTTTTCATAGTGTTATGTTGCTCATGTTTTCGTATGTGCATAGAGTGGGAATTTTATTGGAGATTTGTGATATTGGGAATATTTAAACAAATGGGTTTTAATTTTGTCACTTTATTTCAACTTTCAATTTTTGGTATTTTTGTGGGTGCATCATTTTGTGTGGCTTGTGTGTCGCCATGTTTGGCATGATGGGAATGTGGGTTTTGGAAGTATCCTATGAATGTAGTAGGATTGTTCCATCAAAATGGATTGAGGATATTCTAGGCATTTTTTACCACGATCTGAACTTACCCTTTTGACGTTAAAAGTTGATTTTCATACTTTGCCAGTTTCTGCCCAAATTTGGGATTTGAGTGTTTGGTGATTTGTGAGCCTTCCTCATGTTTCCAAAAGATTTTTGATGGATTATATGGGATCTGACCTCTTGGCATAGTGTACAATTGATTATTTTGGCATTTGTGCCCTTTTTTTATTGATTTCAGTCGATTTTCATGCCTTGAGTGTTTTGGAGTTGTTTGGCCTCTAGTTATTGCTTGGTTGTTTATTGGTGTTATGTTATCCCTGTCCTTGGTGTAGACCAAGTAGACAATGTATTTTATGTTTATGTCCTTAGTTTAGACCGATTGGATAACCACGACTATCTTGTATATGGTTTAGACCAAGTGGATGAAGTGTTTTTGCTTGTGTCCTTGGGGTAGACCAAGTGGGCCAAGCCTTGTTATTTTATGTCCTCGATGAAGACTGAGTAGACAATCTTACAATTTTGGTATCCGTCTTTTAATGTTGAGACTTTGGACTAGGTACGTTGAGTGGGTATGGGGAGTATCTCCTTATGTGGACCTAGTCTCGTAAGTGGTCGCATAGACTGCGTCAAGGAGTTTCTAGAAAAATGTGAAAATATAATATAATGAATTGGGTATAAACATTAAAACAAAATAATTTAGTATTGTGGAAACCATCAAACCCCAAATATCATGAGTGACCCGAGTGTGAGGTAAATGGGATTGTAGAAATCATTGGCCCCCGGATGTTATGAGTGACCCAAGTGTGAGGTAGATGAGACTTGCGCCCTGGATTTCAATATTGGTTTGTGTGGGTATAAATACTCTCTATGCTTAGTACTCTCATGTCTAGGTCATGTATTAGTGTGTAATACCCTTATGTACTATGAATTATGTGGTATCATGATTGTGCTTGGACATTGCTTCTCATGTTGAGTGTTCTCCATGTTTCAGTGCATTATGCATCTATGTGTTGTATTGGACCCTTGTAATGTGCTATGAGATTATGCATTAATTGGCATGAATGTTAGTCATTTCTTGGTGTGTGTGTGTGTGTGTGTGTGTGTGTGTGTGCTATGTGATTGTGGTCAGGTTACTATATCCACAAGCACGGTGGGGTGGGACCGAGGGTTCCACATGGTAGGGTGGTATTGCAATTTACCACTACCATGGAGTGGTGTACAAGTGGTGGCTTCCTCCAGTGACAAGGATTATGAGCATTGATTGCTCCTTGCTATCCCGTACCTCCCTAGTTCATACACACACACACACACACGCATATATATATATATGCTCATTAGTTTAGTTACTTTATAATTTATGCATTTGTGCTATCGAGTGATTATTTCCTTGATTTATGTGTATTTGGTACTCCATGGTGTGGAACAATCCTTGCATTTAGGTCTTTGTTATTCCACACGCCTCGGCTAATGTCATCGAGAATTTAGCGACCCAAGAATCACAAAGAATGTTCTCTCATGTATATTTTGTCATTCCTTAAGCTCACATATCATTACTCATTCTTGTATCCAAGTTATCCCAAAAAATTAGAGACCATCTCTTCATAATCCTCTATCACTGCACTATAAACAGTCTTTACCAAAACAACTATAACTCATACAAATACCAACATAAGATCCAATAATATCAGACATAAGGTATACACTCATTCCTCTACACTGATCTGTACTCACATACTCTCATACCTCATACACTGCTCATACACATCTGTCATTCTTTCTTGTACTCATGATAACCAATCTTTATGAGAATTCTACTACATCCAACTAGAATATATGTTGACGTCAATGAAAAACATGAATGGAACACCTCAAAAAATAACAATTCCAACAATCTCCCCCTTTGACATTGATGGAAATGTATGTGAAAATCTATCAACCCAAAAGTAGCTTTCTTAATACAATCTTCTTAATATCCCCTTCACAGCTCCCCCTAAAACAGTAGGGTTTTTTCACTTATATCTCTCCCCCTTTGACATCAATGGAAAAGGGTGACATAGCTCTTTTCCTTCTCTACATATCCCACCTCTACCAGGTGTATCTTTTTCAAATCTTCATGCCTGCAAAAAACCAGGTGCTTGATCACCCAAATATGCTCTGTTGTGTTCCTGCGATCACTCCCCTTGAGGAGTAAATCCAAGCATCAAGTCTAGAGAATAATATAGTTCTAATAACTTTTGTATTGATGCATTCTTGCATCACTTAGTTCTCATCGGGAGGGGTTCTCACCCCAAGCATACCTCTGAGACACTCAAAGGTATCTTTTGACAAAGGTTTAGTGAATATATCTTCTATTTTCTCCTTTGTACTGATGTACTCCAATATGACTTCCTTTTCTGCAACCTTGTCTCTCAAAAAATGATACTTGATTGAAATATGTTTATTCTTTGAATACATGAAATGATTATTTTTCATGTTCATTGTGCTTGTATTATCATAATGTATAACCACTGGCTCTTCAAAGGTTATCCCAATGTCCTTTAGCATCTGTTTCATGCAAACAATCTATGTGCAATTTATAGCAACAAATACATATTCTAATTCAAAAGTAGATTGAGCTATACAATCTTGCTTCTTACTCAACCATGACCTTTTTCCAAGGAAAAAGGCTACACCACTGGTGCTTTTTCTTTCATCAATACTTCCCGCTCAATCAACATCAGTATAAGAGTGCAATGTAAAATCATCAGTATTTTCATACCATAAACCATATTCTAGTGTCCCTTTCATATATCTAAATATCCTTTTAACTGTAGCAAGGTGAGTCTCCTTAGGATTAGCTTGAAACCTCGCAACAATTCCAACTACACTAGCTATGTCTGGTCTAGTGTGAGTTAAATATTGCAAACCTCCAATCGTAGATTTGTATTTTGTCTGAAAAACTCTTTGAGATTCATCAATAGTAGTAAGCTTGCATACAATAATCATGGGTGTTCCAACTGGTTTACAATCTTCCATTCCAAACTTCTTTATCAACTCCTGAAGATACCTGGTTTGAGAAATAAAAATACCATGTTTACTTTGAGTAATTTGCACACCAATGAAGAACTTAATTTCACCAATCATAGACATTTCAAATTCACTTTTCATTTCCTTGGATAATTCATTACTCATTTCATCATTTCCTCCAAAGATTATATCATCCAAAAAGACTTCAACAATCAAGATTCCATCTTCACAAGTTCTCAAATATAGATTACTATCTGCACTACCTTTTCTAAAACCAAGATGTAATAAATACTTGTCTAACCGAGCATACCAAGCTCTAGGATCTTGTTTCAAACCATACAATGCCTTATTCAATCTGCAAACCATGTCTTCATCATTTGTCAAAGGAAAACCATCAAATTTCTCAATGTAGACCTCTTTCTCTAGATCACCATTCGAGAATGAGGATTTCACATCCATCTGATATACCTTAAAGTCTTTATGTGCTGCAAAATCAAGGAACAATCTTACTACCTCTAACCTCGAAACAGGTGCGAATGTTTCTTCAAAGTCTATACCTTCCTGTTGTGAATAGCCCTTGCAGACTAGTCTAGCCTTATTTCTTACAACCATGTCATCTTCATTCATTTTATTTATGAAAAACCTATTTAGTTCTAATTAAATTCTTGTCCTTAGGTTTGGGAACCAATTCCCAATTGTTATTTTTCTCTATCTGATCTAATTCTTCTTGCATTACCTTAATCCAATATTCATCTTTACATGCATCATCAGTAGTCTTAGGTTCTACTTTTAAAATTAAACAAAGCTCATTTCTAGCTTTAGACCTTGTCATCATGCCCTTATTATTATTGCCAATAATCTGATTCTCGGGATGATTCATCTTAACATACCTTGGTGTCTTTGGTGCTTCAGTAGGCTCATCCAAGCATGTCTGAATCTCAAGATTTTGTTATGTCTCTTGATTTTTAGTATTCTTCTCATTCTCTAGGATCTCAATATGAAATCTCTCATCAATTTTCACATTAGAACTTTCCACTATTTTTCTCAATCTCAGATTGAAACATTTATAAGCCCTACTTCTAGTAGAATATTCAAGAAAAAATCCTTCATCACTTCTAGGATCAAACTTTCCAATTTCATCATCTCTTTTGATATAACACTTACTACCAAATATTCTAAAATATTTTACAGTAGGAGCATAACCAAACCAAAGTTCATTGGGTGTCTTATCAATACCTTCTTTATTCTAAATTATGTTCAAAGTGTAGATAGCAGTAATGACTGCTTCTCTCTAATGCATATGAGATATATTACCTTCAAGCAACATAGTTATTTCCGCATCCAGTATAGTTCTATTTCTTCTTCCTGCTATTCCATTCTACCGAGGTGTCCTAGGAGAAGAATTTTGTCTGTATATCCCATGCTTTTCACAGTAAGCATTAAAAAATCTGATGTAAACTCTCCACCTCTTTCTGACCTCAAATAATTTATCTTAAGACCTAATTCATTCTCAACTTTTTCTTTGAAAATCTTGAGCTTATCAAATGCTTTAGATTTTTCTTTGAGAAATGAAACCCACATCATCCTACAATAGTCATCAACAAAAAGTATAAAGTACCTTTCACCATAGTAGGATCTAGTCCTTGTAGGACCACAAAGATTGGTATGTACCAGATCCAAATTTCCTCTTGCTGAAAAGGATTTGCTCCTACTCTTAGTTTGTTTTCCCATCACACATTCTCTTCACATAGTGTTAGTAGGCTTCACAATTTTTGGAAAATCTCTGACTGCATTAGTGTTACTAGCCCTTACAATATTATCAAAATTTATGTGACAAAACCTCCTATGACATAAGCAATTGTCATCTACCTTTGCAACAAAACAATTTTCCTTTATAGTATTTAGCTCAAACACATTCCCTCTTGACTTAGTACCTGATGTGATTAAGTTTCCATATTGACCTTTGATAGTATATTTTCCATCCATGAACTGCAAATGATAACCTTTGTCCACAAGTTGTCCAAAACTCAACAAGTTGTGCTTAATTCCATCAATAAGTAAGGCATCATCAATGTTAGTTTGACCATCAAGTGAGATTGAACTAACTCCAATGATCAACTTAGGAGAGTTATCACCAAATATGACTACACCACCATCATATCTATTCAATTGAACAAATTTATCTTTATCACTAGTCATATGATGTGAACAACCACTATCAATGATCCATTTTGATTTCTTTTCAACATGCGAGACTAGAACATTTTCTTCATGAATAGGTTCATAATCTTTAATAGCAATAATTCCAATTTCATTCCCATCATTCACAGAATCATCATTAGACACACCTTCACTAGCATAGCAGAATTCCTCATCCTTGGAGTAATTAGACTTAAAAAAATTAGGCTTATGCTTAGGAACCCTTGTAGGACATCTATATATAAAATGACCAATCTTATTACAAGAAAAACATTTCTGGGGCAATTTTCCTTCAAACTTACACTTATCTTTCCTTTCCCTTTTTTCTATTAGAGCCACAAGCTTGTCTACTTTCCTTTCTTCTTCTTCTTCTTCTTCTTCTTCTTCTTCTTCTTCTTCTTCTTCAATCTCTGCCCAATCATCAACATATCCTCCAAGCTCCTCATTTCTATTGCTTTTGCTAGAGCTCGCAAGGCTTCATAAGGTATTTTCGTCATTATGAACAATAGCCTTGAATGTAGACTCTACTTTTGGTAATGCATCATGTAACTTTGTTGTCTGAAAGGTGAATAAATTAACAATCAAGACTTCTCCATTGAAATCCTTAGTCAGTGGTATGATCTCCTATATAACTTGCTCTTTAGTCTTGTAGGTAGGTATCAAAGATCTAATAATCTTTGCGATCACTTCATCTTCAGTATATGTGCCTCCTAAGTTTCTGATTCCAGTAAAAACCTCTATAACCCTCTGTACATATACTCTGACATTCTCATCATCTCACATCCTTATATTCTCCATTTTAACCTTCCAATTCTATATGTTTTCCTTCTTAGTGTACTGATCTCCTTCATATAGAGCCTCTAACCTTGTCCAGATACTGTGATCTAAATCAAGATATTTAACCTCTGTAAACTCTGCCTCAAAGAGCGCACTTATCAGTGCTTCCCTTGCAACCATATTGCAGGAAAATAATTTATTTTCTTCCTCGGTAGAATTTCCTAATTCATCTTCTACCTTGATCGGTTTTTCCTTCTTTGTAATTATCCAGTAATCAATCCCCAAGTAGATCAGATGACTTCTCATCTTGTTCTTCCAAGTGTCAAAATTTTTAGCATTAATTTTTTGACTCTCCTTCCTATAGTAAGCCATTTCATAATCACCTCAAATGGTTAAAATTTCTCTCAGAGGACCACAAGCTTTGATACCAATTGTTAGGAATAATACAACAAAGAGGGGGGCGGTGAATCAATTGTATGCCAAATATTTAAACTTTAAACCAATTACTTAATGCAAATCTAAACACTTCAAGAACAACACCATAACACAAGTATTTTATTGTTGATGAAACCATGTTAAGGAAAAAAAAAACCCGGTGGGAATTAGCACCCAAAAATAATGCACTAGAAATATTGTATCCCTGTTAGGAGATCTAGCCCTGTCGGGAGCTGATTATTACATCTAGTACAAGTCCATGTTAAAGGAAAGACCCTATTAGGATTCTTCTCAACCATGTTAGGAGTTTAATGATAAGCTCACTTCCTGAGCACGTTGCCCAAAGTGAAGGTTAAATCTACCTTCTGAAGGTTAAACCCACCTTCTGGACTCACTGTCCAAAGAGAATTATAAAAGTATACTTATAGTAGTGAATTGATTGATAGAAACTTGCTTTGCTTATACAGTTCCAATTAAGTGCATTGAAAACATAATCACTGATCTACATCCAACAGAACTCCCATCCACATGTTCGCATCATCCAATACATCCATTCTATACCATTACACTTCAAGACACTTCTTTCCTTTATGCAAGTTACAATAAGCAATTAAGTTGGCTTTTTAAGACTTCCCTAGTGCACACAAAATTACATAGACCCTTGCTAAGATACACACGATACCTTAAACAAGTATTTAATAGATATAAATCATCAATTACGTGCCAAGACCCATAATTCATGCTCGCCAATCATTACGCACGTTACATCTCTGTAGTCGGCCCCAAATAGGTCTTCACTAGTCCACGCGCCTTAGCTGACATCATAAAGAATCTGACGACCCAAGAATCACAAATAATGTTCTCTCATGTATCTTTTATCATTCCTTAAGCTCGCATATCATAACTCATGCTTGCATCCAAGTTATCCCAAAAACTCAGAGACCATCTCTGTCATAATCCTCTGTCACTGTACTGTAACCAGTCTTTACCAAAACAAATATAGCTCAGGAAACTACCAACATAAGATCCAGTGACCTCAGACATAAGGTATACACTCATTCCTCTTTACACAGATCCATACTCGCATACTCTCATACACCATACACTATCCGTACACATATGTCAATCTTGCATGTACCTTTGATAACCATTATTTTTGAGACTTCTACTACATCCAACTGAAACATATGTTGACATCAATGACAAAAGATGAATGTCAACACCTCAATCAACAACAATTCCAACATTTTATTGCTACAATAAACTGTAATCAAGCTATTTGGATGAAGCAAATGATGAATGATATAAGGATAAACATGGATGAACCTATTGTTATCTATTTTGATAACTCTAGTGCTATAAATATCTCAAAGAATCTTGTGTTACAGTCAAGGAAAAAACATATTTCTATTAAGTTTCATGTCTTGAGGGATAAATTCAATGAAAAGGAAGTGAAACTAGAATTTGTGTCTACTAAGGAACAAATTTATGATATCTTTACAAATCCTTTTCCGAAGGATACATTTGTGTATCTCAGGGAAAAGCTTGGGGTGATAGCTCCTCCTGACCAGAACTAATGATGCTAAGGATGACATTAGTCCATAAAACCTATTAGAATATCATTCATTGTATTGATGAGTTTGGTGACTACTCCTTAGGGGGAGCTGTCTTTTGGTTATTTTGGCTTGGTACTAAGATTTTTATATTTTGCCTTTTAAGGAGAGTTTAGTTCTTTTTGATGTCTTTGGTCCTTTTCCATTGATGTCAAAGGGGGAGAGATTGTATCTGAAAAACATAAGTTATTATGCTTAGGAGAGATTGTGTTGATGCTAGATATTCAGAGTGATCAGATGGATATATTAATGACTTCTCGCATTGATTAGGTTTTCACTTTGCATGTTTCCATCAATGCCAAATGGGGAGATTGTTGGAAGATTGTTGAGCATGTCAGAGTTTGGTTATTGGGTGTGCTGGCATTAATGTTTTTCCATTGATGTCAACATAGTGGTTACTATTTTAGATAGTGTGTTTAGTGAAGAAGATTTCAATTGTTTAGGTGCTATATTAAATATATTGAGTTGAGATTATAAGGTATTGTTCAATGGTGTTTGTAGTTGGTCTAAAAAGGTTCACAATGTTGGGATGATAGTCTGAATGAGGTTTGATTGAGTTGTTGGTTGTTGCTATCATAATGTTCTTGTGTACATAGGTTGATTATTTAGATCAGTACAACTTTGATTTGTTGTTTTAGTGGTTGTGAAGCTTGTGGTTACATGGTGCCTTGTCATTGTGTTCACAACTAGTGTTGTTCATGATTCAGAGTATGACAAGTTATCTTTTGTTGTGACAAAGTTTGGTATTTTAGTGTTCCTATCGATCAGAGATAAATATGAGTTTGGATTTCATTAGGGATGGTATTCATGGTTCTTGTTGGTGTTCTTGGACTGTGTAAGTATTGTAGTGTTAGATTTAATTGTTCAAGGTGATCATATTTTTTTGTTTTCGGTAGCATGTTGGTGTTTCTTCATTTAGGTCTTAGCCGACTTGATGGATTAATGTGTTAAGATTATTGATGCTCTTTTGGTGATATGCTATTGTGTTCATGGTTGAATATTTGGGTCCTATCTAAGTCTTATCCGACTTGATAAAGATCATTTTGGAGATTAAGCTTATTGTTTACATCTTTTATTGTAATAGGTCTAGCTGACCTAGTGGTTGATTATTCTTTGTAATTGGTATAAATGAGAGATCATTTTGTAATTGTCGAGTAGTATAGAGATATGTGGTAGTATGCAATTGTAAGAAGAGTTTTTTTTTATTTTAAGGCATCCTTTGTAATTCATTGGAACTGTATTGGCATTAGAGATGTTGTTTGTCAGTTTGATTGTAATGGACTGCATGTCCAACCTATTATAATTGAAGATAGATTGGTGAACCCGACTGAGGGTCAGATCTCTTATTGTATTATGAGAAGTGAGCTCTGATAAGTGTTCCTATATATTGGGTTGTAATCCCATGGTTTCTTTTGCATCCTTTGTTCTCTATTTTGCTCTTAACCGATCAGTGCTTTTAGAAGAGTACATTCATCTTATGGGTTTGATTCCCACTGGGGTTTTACCTTAACCAAGTTTCCTCGAGAACAATTCTTGGTATTTTGTGATATGTGTTTTGGATCTTGCATTTACTATTTATCTTTTAGATCTAGTTGGACAAAGTTGAATTAAAGTTATATGGTATGTACAACTGATTCACCCTCCCCCCTCGGTTGTGCTTGCCTCATTTTAGGGCCTAACATGATATGAACATGATCCATAAACAAAAGGATATTCAAGAGTATAGTCGTTACTCTCCATAAATTATTTTCATCTAAGAGTCTAAGATGTCTATTAAAGGCATATTAGGTTTGGTTTCTAAGAATTGGGCTAAAGGCCAACGCCAATGCATTTGGGCTCAAGGTAGTTTGGGTGGTGAAAATTGTCTCTAGGATCCTGCCAATATTGTTCCTCTATGGTGGATCTCTGGCAATCCTCATTTTCAATAGTTGCCTCAATCTTGGAATTAGGATAAGTTGGCCTTCTTACCAATTTTTATGTCTCAACTTATTTAATGGGAAAGTCCTTAATTTGGTCTCATATCAAGATGTTTATATGTTTGTCCCCATATATTTCGTAGATCACTAGAGAGGATTTTAACACTATCTCAAGTTTGGATAAGAAGAGGGGTGGTACTGTTAGGATATAACATTCTTCTAGGTTCTTGAGGGGTAATATTGATCTTTTGAAATTGGTTGACACAACACTAGTCAATGAAACTTTCACTTGGAATAATAAGAAGCTGGGTGAAATTTCTATATCTGAGGGGTTAGATAGGTTCCTTGTGTCTACCTTTTGTGTTGGAGATATTTGGACCACCAACCCTGAGATACTTTATTGGAAGTTTTTTTATCATTTCCCAATCAAACTCTTAGCTAGTTACTTAAAACTACTAAAAGTACATATTTTAAGTTTCAAATCATGTGGCTTCAAGACATTTCTTTGTAGGCTTACTGCTAATATTATCAAGTCCAAGATTACTGAGAGGGTGGGGGTGAATGAGTAATCTAACAATTCTAACTTTTCATTAACCATTCAACCACTTGTATCAATAAAAATTCATTGCATGAAAATCTTAAGCAATAAGAATAAATATCCACAATCATGCAACACAATAACACCAAATTTTTTCTGGGGGAAACCCAAATGGAAAAAACCACGTGTGGGGATGACACCAACTAAAATTTTCACTCTTCTAAAGTACACTTAGTTAAGAGCTTAGCCATGTTAAAAGCTTACAATAATGCCCGGTTAAGAGCAAGACATTGTTAGGAGTCACCCGATCAAGGGATTTACCTCTAGCCCTGTTAGGAGCTTTACCCTGTTAGGAGTAACCTATTTAAAGGATTTCAAACCTTATTTAAAGAGTCACCCTATTAAAGGATTTATAATTCAGACCTGTTAGGATCTACTCGGTTAAGGGATTTAGCTTGACAAAGTTGTTAGGAACCAACAAGTAAATGATATGAGAAAATAACACTTCCTTTGCTAATACAGATCTAGTTCAAGCTTAATCTCTTCTACACATGCCAACACACTTCTCTTTTCTTCTTCTTGATCACACCTCTGCATCCATGATCTACACTTGTCTATTTCATCATTTTACATATTTATATAATACAAGTACATCAGGGAAATTAACCGCCTTACAAAACATTTTACAATCTTTCCTTCTCAATGACAAAACCCTAAAATGTGTTACAAATCTAGAACACTTTCTTACAAACTCAGGTCGACCTTCTAATTCATCGCACATCTATTTAATAAAGAAAAGTCAAACCAAAATACATTCTTCAATGTTCTTACATAACTTCCAATAAATCCGATCACAAATGATCACAAACATGTCAACTCATTAATCCTCGTCGATCAGAAACAACACCACCATCCCTCAAACACATAAACACTCATCACAACATGATGCATCATCATCGATCAAGGATCTAATTGATTATTCTAAAGAACACCTTTAACTCTTTGTTGAGCAACCTTCCGTCACTTGAAACTTTGCCTTTTGATCATCAAAACTTGATGCGGTTGCAACCAAAAGCTCATGACATATCCAAGATACACATATTATGACCACAACATCTGAATCCAAACATTGTTGACAAAATCATCAAATCATTCTTCTTGTGTAACATCCTGTTCTTCCTATTAACCTGTCAACCTTAAATCAATCATAACTCACTCAATACATAAGATAAATCTTTGCGGTCATAGATATAGCATCTAGAGACATCACTTAGTCTTCTTGTATGATCACACACTACAAATCTCTCCAAAACTCAGAATTCAATCTCTTGAACATACATTAGCATAGTAGGTACATAGTCAACCAACAAACACTATGTTAACATCAATGAAAATGTCATAATTAATCAACTTATCATTAGTTAAGCATAAAAATCATACACTCCATCAGTTATGCCAACAATCTCCCCCTTTGGCATTGATGAAAATACCAAAAATACCAAGTAATCATCTAGATGCTCTTATAGATATTAAAAAACAAACTACTCCCCCTTAGCTGATACATCTTTTTTATTATCTAATATTGATCTTAGGTACTTCTTGATGACATTAATTTGTCATTAGTATACAAACAACACTTTCGGTAAGCCTACACTGAAAGACAAGAAAGAGCAAACCGAAGATCAGATAGGAGATCACCAAACTTTGACTAAGTACAGAGAGAACCGATGTCACAAGTTAGTGTGTAAAATGAAAATCACAAAACAAAGAGATAAAGTGGAACCTGACAGAGTAAACTAAAGTACAAGTTACGGTGCAAATCGACAAGACAAATACAGTAACAACAAAAACCGAAGGACAATCAAACATGACCGATAGACAGAAATGAAAGTCAGTTGTAGCCTGCAAAAAGTGCATCCGACTTCCATTTCAGATAAAGCAAGTGTATTCTATTTATAGGATATTTAATTGTTTTAAATCCATTTCTTTAGGGACAAGAAACATTAATTTAAGTGTTTAATCAGTCTAATTGATTTAAAACACATAGACTAGGAGATCTAGGTGTAAGTTGTAAACCTGATCTTAGAGTTAACATCGTTTTTATCACAACTTGATGAAGTCAATCCATCTATAAATAGATAATATAATCATTCATTAGAATGTGTGTGTAAGAAGGAAAAAGAGAGAGGAGAACAAAATGAGCACATCTATGGATTGAATTGAGAGTTTCAAGAACCAAGAACAAGAAAAGAAGAATTTGGTTAACAGAACCAAGAACAAAGGAAACCAATAATCAGAGGTATTATTCAATCACAGTTAAGGTGGTCATATTTTTATGTGAACTATATAGGATCTATATCAGCAATAGGATATTGCATTTACTAGGTCAATTTGTAATTTGCTATCATTCTAACAAGTGGATCAAAGTGTAAAAATCTTTTCAAGGAAGGTGGACCTAGAAATCCTATTATAAATTTCTTAACTGAGTGCACACTTCATTAGTGTTTCTAAAGCTCTTAACAGAGTAGACTTTAACAGGTCTCCACTTTAATAATCCTAATAAGGTAGATCATCAGAAGTGGTCAATTGTAAGCCTTTACCGACTCCCTTTCGATAGTGAAGTTTTGTGGGTGCCATCCCCATTGCAGTTTTTACTTCCTAACATGAGTTTTTTCTGCGATATCATATCTTGTGTTATGTGTCAATTATGTTTATGAATATTTCCACTAATACATTTGGTACCAAATTGCAACGGCAGTGCCGTTGCATTTTTTCCGTCACAACCTTGTCGTTGTCGCAATTGCGACGATAAACCGTCGCAATTGTGACAACGACAAGGTTGTGACGGAAAAACTGCAACGGCACTGCCGTTGCAATTTGGTACCAAATGTATTAGTGTTCTATGAATGATTCACATGTTTATTAATGTTATGAATTGATACAACTCACACCAAGATAGTTTAGATCAGATTGAATGGACATGCAATTGATTATAAAGGTTAATTGAATAAAGGATACAATTTTTTTTTAAGGTACTGATTCAACCCTCCCCTCTAAGTACATACTTCCCATTAATCTCAACAATTGGTATCAAAGCTTAGTATCTTCTTGGAAAGCTTAAAGGCTTAAGAGAAAATATCATACAATGGAGAAGTACAAACTTGACAAAAATATTGAGAATAAAAAGCTTGAGATACAGATGTTCTATGAAGAGTATAAAGAAGTAAGAATCAAGATGAGAGAGTTGTTGGATGATAGAAAAGGTATGGTAACTCGGAGCAATAAAAAATATTATCATGAGGAAGAGATTCCAAATTTATTTGAGTCTTCAGGATCAACTACAAGCAAAGCATCAGAGACATCAGAAGAAAGTAGCCTAACTAAAATCAATCTACATCTGTTTGGATAAGTTAAATCTCTGCAAACCGGTCAAGTGACACAGATGGTAAGGATGATTGATGTCATGAACAATGCTAGATAGACTGAACAAGAAAGAACACTAGCTATTGATGGTAGAAGAAAGATCATAGAAAAGCTACAAGAAAAGGAGACTAAAATACAGAGACTTGTAGAGCATCACCATGAGATAACAAATCATATTATTCTTACGAGTCAAGAGGCAAAAAAAATAAATGTTGAACTTATTGAAAGAATAGAAGCTATCGGTGAACTGAGGGATGAGAATGAGAAGTTAAATCATGAATTAAGAATACAACAACATAATGAAATTATCAAAAAGGCTGAAGAAAGCAATAAAAGAATGGATGATTTTCTTGAAGGACAATGAAGAGTGAACAACAACAACGGTCTAGGATTTACCAAAAATGGAGAATCATCAAATCAATCCAATCCAAAGAATGTTTATGAAAATCCAAGACCAAGAAAGCTTACATGAAAACACTGTGGAAAGCAAGGCCACACATCAAATGTATGCAAATGAAAAATGAAAGGTATTCCTAAATCTACATCTTCATTCATAGGATTTTGTTATAAATGTAACAAGAAAGGACATAAAGGATATGAATGTAAGTGTACACCTCTTCTTCATGATTCGTGGTTCCCAAGCTTTCCAAAGGCAAGGGTTAGTAGCAAAGGTTTTACAAATGATATATATCCAATACACAAATACTACTAAAACGAATAACTCAAAGCATAACCAATAAAATGTACAAGCAAAGAAAGGAAAACAAATGAATGCAAACCCCAAAGTGCTTGAAGTTTCTATTGTTTCTCTCTACTCCTTCTGAAATGTTGTTCTTGAGGCTCAGTATTGGGGTGGGAAGCGTCTATGAATTGAGAAGTGTCGAGAATTTGCTAATTGAAATGAGTGTGTGATTGCAAGATGGCTTGAATGCTAGAACCAAACTAACATAGTAATGGCGCACGAGAGCTTGAAATCCTGGGTCCTTCAAATGGTTATGAAGGGTTTATTATATAGGAATTGGGGATGAAATAAACAGTTGAGATCAATCCCAGAGATAGGGAGATGAACGGTTGAGATCAAAGGGAACTGGAGAAGCCATCAGTAAACTCCACCTCTTAAATTTGTAAAGAGGAGATAGAGTTTGGTTGACTGAAGAGCTAATTGTGAGTTACCTTTTTGAACTAAAGAGGTGGGTGAAGTTACCCATGTGGACTGGAGAGATGGGTGGAGTAATCAATGTGATCTGATTGGAGTTATCTCTTTGAAGATAAATGAATATTTAATTCATTTATTTAATTAAAGTTTTCAACATATGAGATAATTTAATTCTTTTTTATTTATAATTGCTTTATTGAATGAAATTAAATTAATTTAATTGGAAGAATTTAATTAGTAAGTTTAAATATTTGAATTTAAACTATAGAAAATTGAATTTAATTAATTAATTAATGGTAATTAATCAATTAAG
>MU225240.1:7957603-7996944 GCA_018584345.1 Thuja plicata
ATGATTTGGGGAATGAATTTAGAGGAAAATAGATGATTAATTAATGATTAAAAAACTATTAATTAATAGATGAAAATTAGTGTTTTTAATGTAAAGTCGCAAGCCTGTCCATTTTCGGGTGTCTACAGTAAGTCTAAGATGGATCAACCAAAGAAGGAAACCTACATGGACAAATACTGCCCTACATGCAAAATGAATGGACACACAAGTCTTGAATGCTGGAAAAAGAAAAAGGCAAGCATGGAAGCCTAAAGGTCAAGAAACTCCCTATCAACCGAAGAATGTCGGTAATCAGTATGTATGGGACTACAATACTTGGACAAATTGTACAACATGTGGAAGATATGGTCACATTTTTGCAAACTGTATGAGACTATGGACTAGAAAGTCTAGAGGCTGGACTAACCTTGGAATGACATGCTTACACTGTCATAAAGTTGGTCATCTCAAGAAGGACTGTAGAGACCGAATGACAAAGTCAAGCACATATCCCAATGAAAACACCATTGAAGATATCTAGAGGGCTAGAGACAAAATGTGGAGAAAAGCTTCAAGCAATGATGAAGCTAGAACGATCAATGCAAATGGTGACACCCCATCCAATGGATCCGGTGACATCACCAACCCCACCTAAGCAGAACAAGTATGTATGGAACTACATTAAACCCAAGCTATTACTTTACATCAGTTCCATAATATGTTGAAATAATTCCAAATTAGCATAAGAAAGATGAATTATGGTTGTACTTGTTGAAATATGTGATAACTATGCTTTCGGGCATATATATCGAAACCCGTCGGTATACACTCAAAGTCAAAACTACCTACATTTACCGAGACATGTCAGTTAAAAGTAAAATTTTCTAGTATAGACCGAGCCTCGTCAGTAAACAAGCACATGATCAAGCTATCAGTGTTACCAAACTTGTCGGTAAAAGCAAAGTGAACATTGACTACTCCAAAAAATTGTAAGTGTTACTGATGGAAGTAAGGTCTTCACCGACAAACTCAGTCATTATACATCGATGAGTTGGTGAGCATTTATGACACACATTTTAGGGCAATGGCTATAAATAGGGCATTAGAATGACTCATTTGTCACGACACCCAGAGCAAAGCAAGCGAAGGCGATTTTTGAGAAGAAAGCAACCAAGCCACAGAGCGATCACAACTCAACCTCCAACACTCCAAAGTAGTTCAGAGATCTTTGCAAGCACATATAGTAAGTTCTTTGAGACTAATAACTCTATTTTCACGTATTACGCAGAAGCCCTAATTTTCTAAAAATGACATTGACTTTACTAACTGTAAAATCTAAGAGTGCAAAGAAAAATGAGTTCAAACTCATCAAGGACATGGCATGTGAGGAACCTAATTATAAGATCCATCCAGAGGTTGCCTCACAACCTGACAATGTTGGTGCATTTTCATGCATTCCAGCTAGGGTTTTGCTGGTTGAAGATGTCTGATCCTTCATACACTGCAAGATTGCAGAGATTGGAACGTCAAAGGTGGAAGAAGCTTACAAGAAGCTTTGTAACGATGATGAAATACTCAAAGAAGATCACAAAAACATTGAGGTGAAAGGGCTCACCAATGCCCTAATGTTTCCTAAGGTCTTCAAAACCAATTGGATTTGATTAGTACTGAGCAGAATGCATAACAAAAAGTTATGGTTGGATGAATCAAAGGCAATAACCTGAGATGTCATCCATGCGGTCACCGGTTACCCCATAACCGATAAAGTAAAGGCACTTAAGCATCCACCAAAGGTAGAGACCGAAAAGATGACTGGAGCCAAATGGGATGGCCATGGACTGGAAGTAACAACCATAACTGATGACGAGATTAAGTTTGGTGAATGTGTTTTGGGTTACAAATTCTTCTAGGAAAGCATATTAAACAACATAGCATCAGGTGTAGTGGACACAACCTACAAAATTGTGAAAAAGGGTACACAGTTGGACTTGTCCGAGCTACTCCTAAATTAGTTAAAAGATAACCTAAAGACAATCAGGAATGAAAAGTCAAACACTTGTAAGTATTTTCTTTTATTTTCAAGAAAAGTTCCCATCGGTAGGAGATGTGAAATGGGACAGCACCAAACCTGTCACTATGCAAATCAGTGAGCACATAGCTACACTAGGAGATAACTTTGAAACAGTCATGGATGAATACTTTAATGTATTCAAAGACCAAATGCAAAAGAGGGTAAGAATCCCCGAGCAACTCATCGGGCAATATAAGGATGAGATATGCTTCATGGTTGACATAGATAATACTTACATCGAACATGTTGTAGCAAGGATAACATGGTTGCAACCATTGGAATATGAGATCAACATTGATCTTGCAACAAAGGCAATTGATGCCTTAATGAATGAACCACTAGAAAGAAGCAACCAAGGTTTGGCACATATGAAGAGGCCAAGTCAAGAATTAAATCAGGCCTAGTTGTCAAGAAAATAGTCAAAAAGAAGGACAAAATGGTGAAGAATCTCAAGAAGATTCTGTCAGCAACCGAGGAAGAAGCTGAGCAAGATGAAGAAATTGAACAAGAGGAGGAAACTGAAGAATAGTTTTCTGTCGGTAAAGATGAAGAGAAGAATGAATCAGAGGAAACAGAGTCAGATTCGCCACCTCCTCCACCATCTATGAAACCAAGGACTACAACTGCTTCAAGGACTAGAAGCCAAACGTCCAAAGAATCTACTCCTTCACCTCTTAACAAAGGAAAGGTTAGGACTTACAAAAGGAAAGATCCAGCACCAAAAAGAGGACAAAAAAAAAGGGTAGAAAAATCATCATAACCCGAGAGGACATAGAAGACATCAAGCAAGATGAAGCCTTAGAGGCAGAAAATGTCAAGGTAAAAGAACTTGACACTATTGATGACATTTGTGTTTATATTGCAAATTCTAGATCCATTACAGATCCACACATTAGAAAATGGGAGAAACGAAATCAAGAAGATCAGAATAAAATTGAGGAAGCCATGATAGCTAAAGTGTATAACTTCAAATATGTACCCATGCAATTTGAAGGAAGTTATGTACCACGGGAACTCTTGGATAAATTATCCTCCCATTGGACATTTGCTTTGAAAAATGAGAAAGAAATCAGTGAGAGAGTACTTGTTTCTCTAATGCCACCCGAATATAAAAAGGTAGATATAGACAAGATGATGGAAAAACACAAGAAAGAATTCTCACCAAAACTAAGGGCATATAAATTTCTTGAAGGCAAGCTAATTGAACTTGAACATGACAACCACAAGAAATGGTGCAAAATCATGAACAGACCAATTGAGCAAGACAACCCCAACAAAGACCTTCAACAACAAGATGTTGATAAGGCAAGTCAAGATGATTTATCCATTGAGTTAGACAAAGAAGAGGATGATACAATAGGGAATGAGACTGCAGATGTCTTAGATAAACATGGGATGATACCATAAATGATAAAATTGTGGATACCAATGTCATCGACATCACCGATGACCCAACAAATGAAATCAACAAGGATGAAGATGTCACTGTTACAAAAGACACAACCGATGAACAAGACACAACAATTGATACTGCACAGGTGAATATTACAGGAAAACTACCAATATTTATACAAGCTATCAATACCATGCAAGAAACAAGAAAATCACTAGAGAAGGACACTCCAAAGGATGCATGAGATGAAGCAAACAAAGAAAATACTGATGGTCAACAAAACATCAGAGATACTCAAGATGTGACCGACACTACCAAGGTTACTGAAGGAGATAAGGACAAAGATGCATAGACTCAAGACAAGAATGAAAAAACCAAGGCAGATGATACAAAGGACACAAATGAAGGAGACAAACCACAAGATGGTACTCCTGAGAAAATAGACAAGGGTGCTACCAACGATGTCAAGGTGACTGTGGAGATATTTGCAGACACCCGATGAGCTGAAATCAATGCAAAGCAATAGAAAAAAGCACAACATGTCACATCATCAGGCACAACAGAAAAAGGCTAAGAAATTGGCAATGGTGCTACATTCTACAGAGTCACAAAAGAAGAAGAAGAAAACAAATAAAAACAAGTTAGAGGTTACACTAGATGAAATCATCGAAATACCAAAATATGACCCCTCTACACTTGACATGGATGCAGTACAAGAATATGGAGAGATATGCAAGAGAAAGGCATTATAAGAAAAGCTGAAGAAACAACATAGGGACTCCATGTTACTGGACACAACAAGGGATATTCTACATCAAATTTTACCTGATGTGGATATTGATCAAAGAAAGCCTATACTTGATCAACTGGCTACCCTCACCGACACAATAAAAACACAGAACATTGATACTGAGAAGGCAATTGAGGAGAGAGATGAAATGAAATATCAACAGAAGCTTATAGAAAAAATCAGCCAAGAAGTGGTAGAGAATAAGGTAAAGCTATCAGAATTCATATATGAATTAGACCCCATCATATCTGAAGCTATAACCTTAATTCAAAAGCTGAGCACAATAGAAAAGTTCACTAAGGAAAATAGTGACAATATAGAAAAGCTAGATGTAGATCTAGCAAACAGTGCTAGTTGCTTAACCATAGATGGAGACAATGTAGTCAAACTGCATTATGAGAAAATAATTGAGGTAAAAAGGTTAAGACAGGAACTATGGGAGGCAGAAACACATTTTAGAGAAGAAGTAACCGAGCTACAAGCTCAACTTCTGCCAAATCTTACACTGCTACAACAACATATCAGTAATGCAAGACAACTGATAGGGACTCCTGAGATGTCTGTAGCAGAGACCATCTATGACATGAATTCAAAGATAACACTTAAGCATATGGCTCTAGAGAACCTAAAAGAGCAATGGGAGAAAATGATAAAAGACATGAAGTCTTCTCATTCCCATGTTTTTGACAAGCTTTAAGGTAAATGACCTTTGCCCTTAATATCAAATAAAGGGGGAAATGATATAAGGTACAAAATAAAAGGAAAATGTTGTGTACATTCATTTAGAAGGGCAAAAGGTAGATATGTATATGTGTATTCATAAAGGGACAATGATATGAAGAAGGAAAATATATCATATGTATAGATATACCGGCATATATATATATAGGGGGAGTCATTAAATGACTAAGGAATATATATGTTGTATATCCTTAACATTTTGTTAGTATTTTGCACATATCATTTTTTGACACTAATGTTAAAGGGGGAGATTGATGACATTAATTTGTCATTAGTATACAAACAACACTTTCGGTAAGCCTACACCGAAAGATAGGAAAGAGAAAACCAAAGATCAGATAGGAGATCACCAAAATTTGACTAAGTACAAAGAGAGCCGATGGCACAAGTCAGTGTGTAAACCGAAAATCACAAAACAAAGAGATAAAGTGGAACCTGAAAGAGGAACCCAAAGTGAAAGTTACAGTGAAAACTGATAATACAGATACAATGCAACCAACAACAATAACCGAAGGGTAGTCAAACATGACCGATAAATAGAACTGAAAGTTAGTTGCAGCCTGCAAAAAGTGGATCTGACTTCCACGTCAGATAAAGCATGTGTATTCTATTTATAGGATTTTTAATTTTTAAATCTATTTATTTAGGGACAAGAAACATTAATGTAAGTGTTTTAATCAGTCCAACTGATTTAAAATACATAGACTAGGAGATCTAGGTGTAAGTTGTAAACCTGATCTTAGAGTTAACATTGTTTTTATCACAACTCGATGAATTCAATCCATCTATAAATAGAAGATGTAATCATTCATTAGAATGTGTGTGTAAGAAGGAAAAAGAGAGAGGAGAACATAGCAAGCACATGTATTTTGAGAGTTTCAATAACCAAGAACAAAAAAAGAAGAATTTGGTTAGCAGAACCAAGAACAGAGGAAACTGATAATCAGAGGTATTATTCAATCACAGTTAAGGTGATAATATTTTTATGTGAACTACATAGGATTTGTATCAGTAATAGTAGATTGCATTTACTAGGTTAAGTTGTAATTTGATATCATTCTAACAAGTGGAGCAAAGTGTAAAAATCCTTTCAAGGAAGGTGGACCTAACAGTCCTATTATAAATCTCTTAAGCGAGTGCACACTTCATAAGTGTTGCTAAAGCTCTTAACAAAGTAGACTTTAACAGGTCTCCACTTTAATACTCCTAATAGGGTAGATCATCATAAGTGATCAATTGTAAGCCTTTACTGACTCCCTTCCATTCTCCAGATAATGAAGTTTTGTGGGTGCCATCCCCACCACAGTTTTTACTTCCTAACAGGAGTTTTCTACGATATCATATCTTGTGTTATGTGTCAATTATGTTCATGAATGTTTCTATGAATGATTCACATGTTTATTAATGTTATGAATTGATATAACTCACACCAAGATAGCTTAGATCAGATTGAATGGACATAAAATTGATTACAAAGGTTAATTGAATAAAGGATACAAAAAGTTTTGAAGGTACTGATTCACCCCTCCCCTCTCAGTACATACTTCATATTAATCTCAACACTTCTCTTCTCTTATCCCAAACAAGTTTACTCTATTATGATCTTCTCCCCCTTTGATAACAATGCCAAAGGCGCAATAATCCCAATACATCATATGTTGTAACTATCTTCTTCTTTGTCTGACTGCTCCCCCTAAGGAGTAGTCCCCTGATCATCAATCCACAGTGAAAGATATGGCAATAAATTCACTGGATTGATGCACCTACAACATCTTAGTTCTATTCAGGTAGGGGTATAACCCCTATCTTACCTCTAAGGTACTCAAAAGTATCCTTAGGTAGTGGGTTGGTGAATACATTCGCTCTCCACTTTTTTGTTGATATATATTCCAACTTTACCTCTTTCTTTTGCACTTTCTCTCTCAGAAAATGATACTTAATTGCAATGTTCTTAGTCTTGGAATGCATCACAAGATTCTTAAAAATATTTATATCACTTGTATTATCACAAAATATAGTTACCATTTCAACCACCTTTTCCTTGATGTCTTCAAGAATCTACTTCATCCATGCAATCTGTGTTCAATTTATAGCTGCTGCAACATATTCACCCTCTGTTATAGATTGTGAACTACAATTATTATTCTTTCTTGTCCATGACACAAGCCTTTAACCTAGAAATAATGCACCACCACTTGTACTCTTTCTATCTTCAACATTTACTACCCAATCAACATCAGTAAACACACTCAAAGAAAAATTACCATCATGAGCGTACTACATACCATATTCAATTGTTCCTTTTATTTATATAAATATCCTCTTGACTACAACCATATGAGATTCCTTAGGGTTTGATTGAAATCTTGCTACTATACCAACTGCTTGAGCAATATATGGTCTGTTATGAACAACATAGTGTGGCTTACTAAACATAGATATGTACAAAGTAGCATCAACTACATTAGATTCATCATCTTTAGACAATTTATGTCCAGTTATCATTGGGGTTCCAACTAGTTTGGAGTCATCCATGCCAAAAGTCTTGAGCACTTCTTTCACATATTTGGATTGACTAATATATATTCCATTCTTAAGTTGTAAAAATTGAAATCCTATAAAGAATTTGATCTCTCCAATCATTTACACCACAAATCCCCTCTTCATCTCTTCAGCAAAATCTAGACTCATCTCATCATTACCTCCAAATATTATTCCATAAATAAAAACTTTAGCTAACAACAATTTACCTCATTCAACTTTAAGATATACATTACTATCATCACTTGTTCTATCAAAACCAATTTGAATAAGATAGGAATGTAGCCTTTCATACCATGCTCTTGGAGCTTGTTTTAGTCCATACAATGCCTTTTGTAGCTTGCATACCATGTCCTTCTATTTTTTCAATGAAAAACCATCTGATTGTTCTATGTAAACTTCTTCCTCAAGAATTCCATTCAAGAAAGTTGACTTGACATCCATTTAAAATAATTTGAACTTCTTGTAAGTAGCATAAGCAAGTAGAATTGCTACTAGAGAAAAAGTATCACCATAGTCTAGCCCTTCTTGTGTATAGCCCTTACACACAAGCCTTGCCTTTTTTCTGATTACATCTCCATCATCATTCAGTTTGTTCCTGAAAACCCATTTGTTACCAATCAAATTTTTATCTTTAGGTTTAGGAACAAGTGCCCATGTATCATTCTTCTCAATCTAATCAAGTTCTTCTTACATAAATTTTACCCAATCTTCATCCATGATTGCTTCCTTCACTGTATTAGGCTCATATTTGGAAATTAAACAAGTACTCTCTTTAAGATTTCTTCTTGTTTGAACACATGCATTCTTATCACCTATAATCTGATCAACCGAATGATTCATCTTTACATACCTAGGTATCACCAGTTCAGGTCTAGGAGCTTCTTCTTTTGTCATTTGAATCACTTCTCTCTCATTATTTTGATCTGCTGGTACATGCACTTCCAATTCAATATACACAATCTCTCGGTCATCCTCTATTACTTGCTTGCTTGAATCACTATATTTTTTAGGGTATTCATCTACTTTTACATTTGTACTTTCAATCATCTTGCTAGTTCTTTTATTGAAACACTTGTATGCTTTACTCTTCATATAATAACCCGAAAAGATACCTTCATCACTCTTAGGATCAAAATTTCCAATGTCATCATATCTCTTAATGTATCATCTACTACCAAAGACTTTGAAATACTTAACACTAGGTGAGTGACCATACCATAACTCATAGACATCTTATCTGTTCCTTTCTTTACTTGTACCCAGTTCAACATGTAAATAATAGTACTGATTACTTCTCTCCACTACATCTTTTTGCATCTCCTTGAATCAACATAGTCCTTGCAAAATCCACTATGGTTCTGTTGCTTCTCTCTTCAACATTATTATGTTGCAAAGACCTTGGAACATACATTTGTCTCTTGATTCTATTGTCTTCATAGTACTTAACAAATTTTGCAAAAGTATACTCACCACCTCTATTATATCTTAAACATTTCAAAGTCTTACCTAATTCCTTCTCAACCAATTCTCTAAATTCTTTGAATTTATGGAATGTGTCAGACTTGTCCTTCAAGAAAGTCACCCACATCACTCTAGAATAGTCATCAATAAACAATATGAAATATCTTTCACCTTGATAACTCTTCTATCTCATAGTCTCACAAAGATCAGTATGCACCAAATCAAGTATCCTTTCTGATAAAAAAGACCTGCTCTTGAAAGTAGAACTAGTTAACTTACCCAGCTGACAATATTTACACATAATGTTGTCTAGTTTAACTAATTGAGGCAATCCTCTAACTGCATTAGTCTTACTCACTTTTATCAAACTATCAAATTTTACATGGAAAAACCTTCTATGCCATAACCAACTATCTTCAACTTTTGTAACCAAACAACTATTCACAGTAGTATTCAGATGGAATTAATTACCTCTAGTCTGCTTATCAATAGCAATCTCATCACCAAAGCTTCCAATAATTTTTCACACCCCTCCTTTGAATTCCAATCTATAACCTTTATCATTCAACAAACCCACACTCAATAGATCATGTGTTAGACCATCCACATAATAGACATCATCAGTATTACTATTTCCATTCAAAGAAATAGTGTCTTTACCTTTAACCAAACAAGGTGTACTATTACCAAACCTTACCACACCACCATCAAACTCATCAAGTTTAATAAACTTACTCTTATCATCGGTCATGTGATCTAAGCACCCGCTGTCTATAATCCATTCATCATTATATCTTATATGAGAAACCAATGTCTTTTCTCTTTCAAATGGATCTTCTCTAACTACAACAAAACAAAAACTCTTCTTCCTCATTATCTCTTTATTCTTCACTGGTAACACCTTCATCCATTGCAACAAAGCATTGTTTTTTTCTCTTTTCCTTTAAATCTTTTGAACTTATCCTTTTTTCACCATTAGGACATCTAGTAGAAATATGTCCAATCTTATTACAAGAGAAACATTTCAGTGGAAGTTTACCTTTGTACTTACTAGTCCCTTTAGGCAATCTCCTAGCTAGTAGAGCTTCAAACTCTCATTGTTTCCTTTCTTCTTTCAAGATAGCTTCAAGTTCCCTAGTATAACTTGAAATCTGATTAGTATCAAGACTTGTTTCCTTACCTTTCCTTACCGATACATTAGAAACTAATGCCTTGAGAGTAGCTTCAACTCTTAGAATATTGTTATCATTGTTATTCAACTCAAATGCAGTAAGCTTACCAATTAGTCTGATCAGTCCATCTATAGTAACATTATCAAATATTTTTAGCTTATTTATAGCAGACACTCTAATGGCATAAGAGGGCAATAAATTTATTTATATTTTAATTATCACAATATCTTCCTCAATAGTTCCACCAACACCTTTAATAACACTAACCACTTCTTTTATTCTTATTATGCTTTCTTCACATGAATATCTCACCATAGATAAGTTTCAACTTTTCCCAAACATCATAGGCAGTCTCTAGTTCACAAACATCAATATATTCAACGTCAGATAGGGTACTTACAATGGCTTCATGTGCTTAAGTATCTTCCTATTGTTCCTTTAGTTCATCTGCTGTGAGATTCCAACAAGGGTGATATACCTATTTGTGACATGCATCCAATATTATGGTCCCATACCCTTTAGATCACTAGTACATTTGACCCACAAAATCGACCAACATTTCTGACCAAGCATTAAAATGGTTTTGCTTGGTCAGTTTATAGAAGTAAAAATTTAATTTTTTTTAATCCATTCCCGTGTTGGTCAAAATTAAAACAACCATGACATGTCGTCATAATTACGAATAACATGGGGCATATAATTACAAAAAAAGACTGTTTCATTTTATTTTATTTTGTCATTCCGAAAAGCAGAGATGAGGGAGGGAAGGAGGGCACACATAACACATCGACAACACATGAGCATAATCATTTCCCATCAGAGTGTTTGTAATGTGTAAATGTAATTATTGTTCTTATTAGTTTTATATTGTTGCAACCATTCCACATTTCCTGCTCGAAAAGTCCGATGAATGGTAAATTAGATGGGTATGACATAGTGTTGAGTTTTTTCTTGTGAATAGAAGGAAAACATATGTTGTCCTAGCTATAAATAGTATCATCACTGAATATGTTTCTCACATAATATATTAAGTTTGGACACCTACAGTTCCTTTCCCTTTCGGTAATATTATGCAGATTATACATGGGTTTTACTTGTTGATTTCAATATACTAGAATTGTTTTTTCTTTTTTCATTATTCTTCTCTTCTCTTCAATTTAAATTAACACATTTCTATTGGTTTTCAATTTTAGTTAATATATAGGTGATAGAGGCTAGGGCACAAAATAACATGGGATATTTATGTTGTAGGTAAGCCACAAAATAACCCCTATTTTGCCTCGTTGTTGTTTTGTAGATTGGTACTTAATGTAAAACGTGTACATTTTTAGAGCACTTTATCGCCTTCCTCAAAAACCATAATATCCCGGCCATCTTTCTAAGCGTTGGGTTTGAAGTCATGAAATGGGATGGGCATTGTCCTATAGGAGAACTCACTACAGAATGAGTGGCTGCAACAATCTTATTTAGTGCCCTTCATCTCCATGGCGCTAAAGCGACAAAGATGCAGGCAGGAAGAAACCTACCATTACCCCACCTTCAATCTCCTGTCTCCCCTATGAAAATGTATCACAACATGACCAGTTGCTTGTTCATGTTTGATAATCACTTTCATTATAGGTTTTACCATAGTGGCAAGGGCTTTAGCATTAATTTTTTATAAGGCATTCAAAAGAGTAATAGGCTACCAAATGGATATAGAATCCATTTTTTCCTTTGGGAATCAACTTTATCATACCTGTATTGATAGTAGGCCCCAAGGAACCTTGTTCTACGACTATTTTATAGGGAAGATAAAAATAATCCTTGATATGTAGCCACATAATTTGATAAAACTTAACTGAGAGTCCATCAAGGCCAAGACATTTATTAGGGAGCATTGAAAACACAACTTGCTCAAGGTCTTTAATAGACAACTCTCTATCTAAGAACCAAGTATACTTGGGATTTACCCTCATAAGAACATGATCTTTCAAGATAGATTCTAATATCAATCGCACATCTTTCCATTGAACATCTTCTCTAAAAACATTCTCATAGTACTATGGAACATAAACTTAGTTTCAATTGGTTTTGTGCAAAGAATCCTATTTTCATCATGTATTGCACCTATATAATATTTCCTATACTTGTTTAAGAATTTGAAAAAATAATTTGAGACTCTATTACTCTCCTTAATCCAATGAATCCTGGTTCTAATTTTAGCTCCTTGACCCTTCTATATGTCAAGTTTACAAAGATAAGCCTTGATGGAAGCAACAAAAGTTTGTATGCTAGTATTGTTGGGGATAGAGTTTCAAGTTTCAATCAAGGAAGTAAAAAGAAGGCTTTTCAATATGGGAGGTGTTAATCTTTTAAGGTAGTTGGTCATCCTGGAGTTAACTTTAGATCTAGAAAAATAGCAAAGGATGGGAAAGTGGTTTGATAGTGGAGTAGAATAATTAACATTTACACAAGTACCATTGGATTCTTGCACCAAAAATAGATTGGGAGAGACATAGAACCTATCCATTCTACTATATTTCCTATCCTATTCAAATTTTCAATTGGATCAAGTAAACCAATTATGAGTACAAGATGAGAATTGGTTGTCGATTGGGTCTAAAAATCTGATTCTTGACACTGTTATCAATCTTGTCTTCATGACTTGAGCAGATCATTATCCTTATTTTATTTCTTCTTTCATCCTTTTGATAATTTCCACTATCTTGTGCTTGTGTCACCCTACTATGATAGTCCTCATGGTAGGTCACCTCTTTCTGCTACATTCAAATGTATTACAGACCTTGTCATAATTTTGAGATCATGTCACTATCTCACCCTCAATTTACAATCTCTATGCAATAAATCTTACAATATTTATCATTGCTTCACTATTTCTAGGCTTGTAGTGATTGACTGATACAAATATTATAATTCAAAGCCCCTAGAAACCCTCATCATAATATTATAAATTTCAATTTCTCAAAACAAAATATGCATTGTGAACCTCAAAACAATGAATGGTCCCTTGAAAACAATAGATTCAATATCTTGAAGGAAAAATCATAACACCAAACAACATATACTTCTATCAAAACTGTGGGTATTTGTTCCAACATAGTGAATGCATGATCATTTATGGAAGAAGCTATAGATTTTAAGGCCATTCATTTATAGTTAAATCTCCATTGTAGAGGCACACAATATGAAGTCATGACACTAAAAACCATTTGGAAAGCTCATCAGACCATGCAAAGAGAATTGAAGAAAATATGCTAATGTGCTAGGGTTTGAAAGAAGTTGATCAAGACCCTACCTTACTCCATGAGTTTGGTTTCCCCCGCATATGAATCTGCTTCCAACTATGAGAAAAAAAATCAGCTTCTATGATTGTAAGCATGTTTTTGTGAACCAAAATTTACTGCACTATCCATATAAATTGCTTCTCTCATCCTTAAGGTCATTTTTACCAATCAAGATTCTATTTCTATTCATGAATTTAGATTTTTCTATTATTATTGCTGCTCTTGGTGAGAAAATCACTACATCTAGAAAGAATTTGCCTTTTCCATGAATGCATGCATGGGCTTCAGAGACTGGATATCTTTTTCCTTTTTTGGTTTTGGAATTTTCCATCCACACATTGTATTACACAGTTCTAAAAATCATGATGAGTTTTCCCTCCTAAACTCATACTAACAAAGGCCATGTGATATTTTAGCTTCCCTTTCTTTCTTTTACAAAAAAAATTACCATTTTGAAAACTTTAATAAAGAAAGGATTGCTAATAGGTCCCTTCTTCATAATGAATACTTTAATGAGACTTTGAAATAACCAAGGGAATGGGGTTCATTTTGAAACACAAGGATGACTTAGGATCTAGGTGAAATATTTTTCCCAAGAAGGGGAAAAATATTTAATAGATCCTTTATGACCATCTTCACTACAAAGTTGTACTCTAAGACTACATTTCCTTAACAATAGATGCATTTATTTTGTTGGCTATCTTATTCCCCATTTTGAAAAAATCACTATTCACAACATTCATGATCTTACACTTCTAATGTTGAGGTTATTCATTTTTTTAATAGTTTTTTCTCTAATCATTGCTTGTCATTATTATATGAGGGTATTTATAACAACAACACTTCTATTTTACATCACTATTTGGTGTAGGAACACCTTGTCTACTTGATGACTCAACAAGGCATTTATTTGTTTTATCATGTTTTGTTCTTGGTTTTAGTGTTTTTGATGAGATAATAAGGTCCTAAGGACCATTTTTATTCAATTCAAATTAGTTGTATTCATTTGTAAGGCATTGGAAGCCAATGAGCTCTTGTAGGACTATATGGCCCTTAATGATCCAATCACATCAAAGTATTAAAAGTATGCCTAATGAGGTAAAAATGGTTTTAATAAGTCATTTTGGGTTGTTTTTAGAGTCCTTTTTTAAAGTTTGGAGCAAAGTTGCCCATTGAGTGCAAATGTTACCATTAGGTTGACAAAAGTTGTCACCATGGCTATTCATCATGAAATAAGGCCTTTTGGCCTATTTTAGGAATTTATAGGACGAACTATAATCTTGTGAATTCATTTACACAATTTTAGTAGGGATGCACCATAAAGTGCAAAAACTTGTAAAACTTGCAAAAAGTTGTTTAGCAACTTTTGCAAGTTCTCTTTGCAAAAATTGTAGTTTTGTATACTCCAATAGTATCCAAATTAAAAATATAGTTAGGGGAAATTGGAGATGAATTATATGAGTTTAAAAAGCCTCAAAGACTTAGAGAAAGGGTTGTTCATCAAAATTTGTAAGGAGTTGATGAAGAAATAAAATCTGATTTCCTATGTTTTCCCAAAAATAGTCACTATTTTTTTCTTGACATGGGCACATGTTGTAGAATCGGTTTAAGAGTCTTATATATATTAAAATTAGAGTGAATTAGATTTCCAATTATATAAGTTTTGTGGGCTTCCATGGTGGATAAAGGAAGTACGAGGAATTTTTCTAAAAATTGTTAGGAATTTATTTCTGCAACTTTGTTGGTACAATGTATGTTGTGGGTTTGTGTGATACCATTTTGATACAATACATACATGTTTGGAAAGAGGGAAGAATCTAGTATCTAATGCATCCATTTTGAGAAATTTCCATTGATTTTTGAAGGAGATATTAATGTTTTTCTAAAAGTGGGTATGAAACCCTCTATAATAAGGGTTTGAACAGAAAAACCTTCATATCTCTTAAATCCAATGTTGAAAAATTAAAAAAAATGGGGGAAATTATAGTTCTAAGATTAAAGGTTATAAGTTCTTATACACATTCCCATGTTATTGGTAAGGTTATTTGATGCAATTTGGTAGTGGTTTTTATGTAGTGGTTTCCTAATGAGGCCTTAAAAGCCTTGTGACAGTCAGCTTTTTGATCAGTAGTTTCAAATGGTCAGGATGTCGTATGTGTGTATGTGTTATAAAATTTCAATAGGTGTCCCATATATTTTTTTTCCATTGGTCTCCAAATTCTTTGGTTGGGAGTTGAATGCATAAGCTCAGGTAGAGAGGACTAGTAGGTTTAGTTGCCCTTATTAAAGGAAGAAGTACTGATTATGACTCCAAGTAAATGGTAAGTGTTGAATTAGTTGTTTGGTGTTTCTTAAAGTCCAAAGAGGCCTAAAATAAGTGGTCTCAAAATGTGGGGTGTGATTCCCTGGACGAGGCCCTTATAACCTTGTTTGGTGCATTTTCATATTGTGTTGGTGGACTGATCTTGGAAACCTATGTAAGTTCCTTGTGTTCATGTCTCAGATTTTCTTCAATGATTTTCAAATTTGTAAGGAGTGCCTATGCATCATTGTCCTTTCATTTACATCATCATTCTCTTATTTACCATGACTAAACTTTGCTTCGGTGGTTGATGTCACTAATTATTAAAATGGAGTTTTGTCATTGTTGTGATACATTCTTTGTATTTTAGAACTGTTGACTGGACTCTTGTGACTGGGTCCACCAACAGAGGTAAGTTGTCACCGGGTACCGAGGTACTGGCCAACTTCACCTGTAAAGGTTGTCTGGGGAAGTGATATTCCTCGGGCCTCCAAGCATGTGAGAGTCTGGTCTCGACGGTGCGGGGCTCGGTTGGGAGAGGTGACTATTTTCAAGGGAGATAGATGGTTATCTTCAACTCTTTCTCTCTGGAGATTCAAGTAAGTGGGAGTTCCTACAAGCATGCATTCACTTAACAAATAAACTGAAAAAGATACTGCAGGGTTAGAAATACTTCATCTACTTATAGTTATACTAAACGTTCAAGACATCAACAATGCTCTAACACACTACACTAAATACCGAAGAAATATACAACCATCAGTTCATATTTTATCAGTAGCAAAGGAAAGGAGGTTTTTAATCTACTTTAAGTATCAAAGAAAAGGACATGAAGAACACAAAGCATAAAATACCGTTAACCAAGAAGACAAAATGCCAACAACATCATTGAGAGAACTCTTCCTTCTTCATTAACTTCTCTTCTAGCAAGCACTAGTGCATGGTACAATGGTGGCTCCAGGGGAGAATCTAACTACTAAAAGCTTTAAAATACTATGGAGCATTGAGCTCTGCAACTAAGAACTGAGAAAACCAGATTGCTATTAACTGTGGACTGCAAAATCATCAATTTTGCCGACCCTTGAAATGAGGCCGGACTCATTATTTATACACATATTTATATCTAACCCTAACCCTAACTTATTTTACACTTTTCAATAAAATACATTATCTGGCAGCCGGTACTACTCGCGCCACTCTACAAAAGACCTAGAGATGAAATAGGCCTGTCATGTCAGAAAAAAAGGCGAGAGGTGGAATGGAATAATTAGCCTCGATAAGAAAGCCAATCCGATCCCCCGAGGATCGAGGCTACATGCCTCATAAATGGGAAAGTGGTGCCCTGTCTCCAATATGCTAGGTGTAACATTGAAGCGGCGCCTTGGGAAGACCACCTATTAGAAAACCTCTTGCCGATCCAACGTGCCTTAATGTAGTCATCCACGTTCTAACAACCTTCAAAAACCTTTATTAACTGCTACCCACCCTCTGGAAACCTTTATTAACTTCTTTGAAAGTGACCGGTCGACCTTGGGGACCAGGACACAGGTCACTTAAAGAATACAAAAATGTAGGATCTGGAATTTTGGGATCCGGGAACTTAGGGAACTTACGTTCCAAAGGAATAAAGAATACAAAATTTTCCTTGAAGGTTTTCTCTGGCTCCCAGAGAACCTCTACTATTTCTTACTGTCATTGAAGGTCTGGAGGAGATGGGAAATACCATATTCATCGATGTCTTTAAGGCCAGTCCGCCAGTACTTGGCCACCTTAATCTATTCTCCCAGGTCTGGAACATTTTCCTTAAATTCATTGGCCATCTTTGCCACATCATGACCACTGAGTACCATGTGAGTTATTTGCATTATTTTAGCTCCATCTATCCCCTCTGGGGATCAATACCTTGATTCCATTAACTCATCAAACTTCCCCAAAACATATTCCTTCGGCGTGCATGTGTTGGTGCTAAACGGATCAGCTCCGGAGACCTTCAAACCAAAAGACTTGTATAAATTGAAATAATATTGGACTGCATTGACCTTATCATGTAGAGTCCCCACCAGTTGCTTGATTACCCCTAATGTGAGGTCAATTTTGGAGTGCTAGGTCCTCACAAAATCAAAGGACTCTTCTCCTAAAATTCCAGACTCGGAAACAATCTCCTCTCCGAGGTCAATGAGTTCTTCTAACTCAACCTTCTATGCCTCATAATTATTGATGTCTCCCTCCCATATGCTGATGGTGGTTTCAGCCTGGTGTAAGATGTGGTGGGCCGCATATAAATCCGGGAGTGTGGACACTAGGAAATGTCAGATGTTTCCTAACTGCAAGGTGACTCATTCATCAACCGCTTGGGCCTTTTTCTTCATTGCCCGTAATGAGTCTATATCACTCTTCGGAAGTGGTACATTTGATGTAGAGGCCCCTAGAGGAATAATGTTGATGGGCCAAGCCAACTTAGTCAGCAACCCCATGAGGTTTGCATTTTTCTCCTTTTCTACCTTGTACTTTTGAGCCTCTTTTTTGTAGCGAGCCTCCACTGCCTTGGCTTCTTCTTTCAACAGGTCCAATTCACCCTATTTTCATCTCTTCCCCAATGACACCTTTGTGACATGATAATCTACAGCCTTAGCCATTGCCTCATCTGCATCTAGGGCAGGTGTCACAATGATTGTGACTGTCTCTCCACCTAGCTCGATTCAAAGAGTGTGAACCATCCGGGCTTTCTTAACCTTAGGCGGGTTCTGCGCCTGAGCCATCATCTCTGCCAAATAAAGATGGGCCCTTGGTGTTGATGGGGCCTTTCTCTTTTGAGATTCCACCAACCACTATGGTGGTAGGGGTGGCTTTGCAGCCAAGATCTGCTCCTGTAACTTCTCCCTGATATCTTGTTGTGCCCCCTTAATAGTATGAGCCTTGTCGGGCTCCTTCCCTATATTTTTTGTCTCACCGGTGATATTTTCTCCGTTGATACCTGCATCTTTTGCCCCGCTGTCTATATCTTCAGCAATATTTGGGTCCTTATTGGTTTCCCCAGGGTTTTCTTCTTCTTCATGTTGCTATTCTTCCTTAGCCTCTATTGCTGGGGTATCTTCTTCTATTGGTACATCCTTTGGTAGTGGGGGAGGCAACAGACCAAGATTCAATGTTTGGGCTGTAGTGATTACTTCCCCAAATGTTTCCTTTGGGAGTGGCATCTGGAACATGATGGTTGGGTTCACGGTTGTTCCTGTGGGTCTGGTTTCCCCAACCGATGCCATTTGTTCACTTTTCTTTTGTTGGCCTGAAACTCCCACATCCTGTATTTCTGGGACTGTGGAGGCAATCTCTTGTTTCAATCCCATATCTTCTTCTATTTGTGCCTCCTATTCCTACACAGGTTCCTATTCTGGGGCTTCCTCCCACTCCAGGATTTCCACCTCTGGATGTACGATGTCTCCTTGCAAATTCCCAAATTTGTTAGTTCTAAATACATCATCAAATTCTTCTTGAGGGGGAGGGTCTGCAGGGACATGGGCATGCTCTGGTTCTTTCTCCAGCTCTGGGGAGTCAGAAGAAATAATTTCTTCCACCTAGTGACCAAAGGAGGCCCCGCATCCCTTAGGGCTACCTTCTCCTCTTCCAGATCCATTCCTGTTGCTCTGACCATTAATGCTGCTAGTGAAAGGGGAAGAGGGAGGACAAATAGGTCTGGTCATGAGCACCGAAGTGGCCAACCGTGTGATTATTTTATCCTTCATCTACTGGGAGGTTGAAAATGATTGTTTCAATTGCTCCTTTATGGGGGTCTCCTATAGGGTTGGATTTCCCATTATTCTCTTTCCTCTATCTTCTCCCTGTGAAGAAGTTTTGGCCCCGGAAGAGGTTCCAGCCTCGGAAGTCAGCCTTTGTACCGTCAGGCCAACTCTGCGGGTACTCCTGGGGCATACTCTCTTAAAGTATTCATGGCTATGCTCGACCACATTGTGAGTGATGTCTTCAATGGTAGGCCCCTCCAGGGCATTCTTGTCTACCGGTGGGAGAGCCAACTTATCAATCCCCTTTGCCTTGTACTAGGGGTCTATTGTGGGTCCAGCGTCTGAGAAGTCATCTTGAAATTTCTGGAGCTTCAACCTTTCCATCATCCCCATCGTCATCCAGATGTAATGTCAGCTCTGGAGTTTGATATCATCCTGGTAATCTTCCTAGAAGTCCTCCATGTGATATTGGTGGGGCTCTGATGCCCGGGAAAGTGCCAATGCAATTTTGCCAAGCGGATCAAAGTTCTTCCACGCTAGATAAAATTCTGCCAAGTTTAGGCTCTTGAGTTCGCTATCTGCCTCCTTGGCTATGGCCAGACTGCACGAGTAATTCCCACAAGTGATTAGGAATGGAATATTGGTTACCTTCTTTAGAGCATATAAGGCATGCAACTCCAGCATTTGTCTGCAGTATTCCAAGAGAATTATCTTGTTCCCACAATGTTTGGGCAACAAGTAAGGCTTCCCAGAGAAGCCAGTTACCCTTATGTAAGTATGTTGCTGGAAATGGATGTAGTAATGGCCATAACTTCTGATAAAATCCATTGCCTCCTTAGAGAGGTGGTACCCTACATCTCGGGTAGGCGTGATCAGGTTGTAGTAGATGAAGGCATCATTCACCTGGCATAAACTGGGGAAACTAGCCTCCCATTGAATTTGTGGGAAATAATCCCAGGGAGCCTTCTGACCTAGGATGACCCCAAGTACACCTGATGTGAGTAGCCTATTGGTGATGGGTCATTGTTGCACTAAGGCCTAGAGAACATAAGAGGTCATGTATAATTTGCACTTCTGGGCCACCTGAAGGAACTGAGAATCTACATGATTAGAAATAATGGCGGCCCAATCAAAGTATTCCCCACTGGTGGTGATGCCAAGCAAAAAGTAGTACATCCACCCTATGAACTCCCAGGCATGGTGTTGCCTGAAGATCCAACATAATTATATCATCCCCATCAGGATACTTTCTTTAAACTCAGACTGGGGGATCTCTAATTTCATTTTCTTGGGGTCCCTCTTCGGAGTCTTGAGCCAATGGTTGTTAATGTATTGCCAGGCTACGACCTCCAGCTACTGAAATTGTGCTAAGGCATCAGCTCTGGTAACAACAGTTGGGTTATCAAACTGAGGAATCCCCAATCCTACCCGAAAAGTAGCGGTATCGAGGGACACCATGGGGGTAGGATATCCGGTCGGGACCAGGGCTGCGAGCATGATGGCCCAGATGGAGGAGTTGTAATGTGCTGCAAGAGTAAGAATAAGCTCCAGGGCCTACACTGAGCATGTGAAACAAGTGGCCTTTAGAATCCTAAAATCTCTGACACTGATCGCCAACAGATCCCCAGACTGTCGCTGAATGAACATTATCTTGACTAGGGCCTGCATCTCAGGCCACATTCTGACGCTGGTGTCGGTAATTAACTGAACCTGGGACTCAATCTTTGATCCCATGATGGTATTTTCCTTTAGGTACTTCATGTCGAGAGGCAATTTTTCTAAGGCCCTCTCCATTTTGGATCTGACGGCTGCCCTGGTGACCACCGTGGAAGGAAGTTCCAGACTCCCGGGTGGTGAAGATGCGGAAGCCTCAGACATAGTTAAGGTACATTGTTATGGAAACCTCCAAGGCAAGGTGACTATTAGAATTCATAGATAAATAATATTCCAAGATCCGGAGATCTTACCACCGAGGTACGTCATTTTCCTAAAAGGTTAGTTTAGGTTAAAAATCCTGAAAGATATATATATATATATATATATAATGTAAACTTAGAAAATTAACCCCTATCTGGGCCCAGGTGTTTCAGCATACTTGATGGGAGTAGGATGTGGGTAAGATGAAGACAACAGACTTGGGGTCCAGAAAACTAACCGTTGGAAGATGTGAACAAAAAGTGAGCCGTCAGGCCCACGCGGACGTCACATGGCTATGCAATAAATGGGGAGTTATGTCAACGACGATGCTAACTGTCCAAATGCGTGAAAATTAGAGGCCACTTGGACAATATTGAATGCATGCATGGGACATAAATGAAACATAGAGGCTGACATGACTAAGGAGAGAGAAAAATGCCTAGTTGAAACTAGCCGAGAGCCGAGTTTCAACCAGGTGGTATTCTGCCTGGAATGAGCTTGCAAATTTGAATGGAAAATAGATGAAGCACGATGAGCTCGAAGTGAGACCAGATGAATATACATAAAAAATACATCTAAGTACAGTAGGACCAAAATGTATACACATGAAAAATGGAAGGATATACATTAAATACATCAAATTTACATATCAACAACAGACGCATAGTAGCTACCCTAAAACAAAGCCAAAATATACAAATATACATTATCTACATTATCCTACACCTACACAAAGGGTGGACAACCCTCTAGTAGAGCCAACCCACCAACAGGTAGCGAACCAGAATGACACAAAGCAGAAAGAAAACAAAGTAGAAACACAAATGAAACACAATGAAAAAGCTGGAAAAAAAATAGAGGAAGAAACAGGAGCACCAACCTGAACTTCGAAGAAGGGCAAGGAAGGAAAGGGCACCTTGGACACTCTACAATAGCTTCCACCTCCAAATGATCGCCAACCAGCACCAAAGATCAACTTGTTGTTACTCACTAATCTCAGGGAAGCATGCACTCAATTCTCGCACTCAAATCGCCTTTGAATTGCTCTGAAATCACTTAAGTGTTTTAATCGTGGTAACTATGAAAATGATAGGTGATTCCTATTTATGCCCGAGGTGAAAAGCAAGTTACATTTCCATCCACAAACTTTAGAACAAGTAGACCTCCAGACTCTGGGCCCGGGGATTCTGTGCAACCATACCCTTTAATGAAAATAAGACATCATGGCAAAGAATCCTAGAGTCCGGGGTCCGGCTCCTGGAAAGAAACAACCAACTCCGGGACTGGGTCCCAGAGACACAAGGGACAAAAACAAAAGAAAAACCAACACCGTGGGACAGAAAACCTGGAGAAGGAAAAACAAAAACAAAGGCAAAAAGACGAGGCAAGAGCCAAAAGAAAAAAAACAAAAAACAAAAAAAACAAAAAGGGGGACCCAACATTTTGCACACAAAATGTAGGGACGGGGATGCAGGGCATAACAAGAACCTTGGATATCAGTGTTTATGCACTGTAACTATAGATTTTCACCCTTTTCACTTCTACTAATGATAGTGCCATCATTTTTTATACTTATAAATCATTGTCTTGTTCTTTGGATATCACTACAACATAATAATCCTTTTCCAATCATTGTAATAGTCATTGTACAACACTAAAGGATTGCTGAAAATAAAGAAAAAAATCAAAGAGAGTAACATGGAAAAGTCATCTTAATCATTTAAAAATTACTATAATACTCCTTAAGCATTAGTTTCGATCGTCCTCCACTTATATCACCTTTAAAATTCAACCTATCTTGATGGATTGGTGTAATAATCACTTTTTCCTTGCAATCATGAATCTTTTTGTTCTATAGATAGGTCTTTTCACTGTCCTGTATTGTGTTCTCCTTGCTCTCATTTTCCTTGAACAATTGATGGGTTCTTTAATTTATATTTTGTAAAATTTCATTGAATTCTTTACTTATCATTATTTTATCCATGAATTGTTGTCTTTTCATTACTCATTGTTGGACAACATTCAACCCTTCGTGTTCAAGATGTTTTTGACTACAAGGCACTAGTCTTCTAAATAACTCAAGTTGACAAGATCTCTTGTCCATTCTTAAGCATGGTCATAAGCATAGTTGGGTTGATAAAAATATATTTCAACATAGAATATATTATAATAGAGATTAAAATCACCGAGTCATGCATCTTCTAAATTTGATCAGTTATATCTACTTCTAATCTTTCAGCTCTCTCTTCCTCACTTTGAGACTATATCTTGAATCTTAAATTACCATCAATAGTATTTGATTGAAGTTGATTGATTTCATATTCAAGGCGCTCAAAAATATTTTCCTGATAAAAACATTCAGTCTTCAGTCTCTTGTTTAAATTTCCTTTTTGAATGATTGGGCGCTCTCTATTTGCATCAACAATGATATTATAATCACTTAGCAAATAAATCGGTCTAATAATGGTTCCTATGCTCTCTAGTTTCATTTATAATGTTTGATATCGGTCGCTAGATGGACTAATATTATTTTCCTCTATTCATCCCCCACTCCTAGATATCATCACTGGAAAAATATTAGGATATAAATGGTGAGTTGAGTGATTCCTTGGTTTCTTATGATTATAATCCTCAATAAGATCAACATCAACCTTGTGCTTCCTATATAGTGCTACCTCTTCATCCTTTTATTTTGTGATGACACTAAATTCAATCTGGCAAGGATGTGTATTTAGGTTTTCTATACAAAACTCATATTCAATGACTCTCTGCCTAGGGTCTTTGCTCTTTGCTAGAGCTTTTCTAGAAGTGAAAGTCTTTAAATTCATTAATCTCCTCAATTCCACTACATCCATACTATCTTTAGACTGAAAAAATGACAGTTCAAGGTTCCTGAATGACCAATTTATTTAGAGTATCCTCTTTCCATAGATTTAAAGTGTCACTTTCTAAGGTATATCAAAAAAGACCACTCCGTAGGATTTCATTTATGAATTATAATGCGTGCTAGGGAAGTTCATTTTATTTTTGTCCCATCGGTATATGTTTTATTTCAATTTTGTAAAAAATATTTCCCCCCAAAATTAAGAGAAAATTTAATCATTTCTTATACCAATGTTGGGGAGTTTATTTCTTGTGATATTTGTAAATACAAGGAACACATTAGGCTACATATATGCAAAAAGCTAACATAAAATATTGACTACTATTTTTAATATAAAGTTATTATAATATAATGGATGTAAACCCTCCATTCATTTTAATAATGGTGGTGACTATATTTTGCATTTTGAGTAAGTTTCACTTTCAAGGGCATTATCAAATAGGCCTATTTTGTAGGATTTTGTATTTGAAATATAATGCACGTGCCAGAGATGGTATTTTTTTTCTCAATTTTGGGAAAATTATTTCCCTAGAATTTTAAAATTAAATTTGTGTATAATTTTTATTTAAAAATCAAGCTTGTTTTCCACAGAACCCAAAACTAATAGGTCACACTTTCAACAAATTTTGGTGTTGTTAGTGTTATGGTATTTCTATGAAGATCGGGTTCTCTATCATAGGTTCTAAGAATCTATATACCTATTTTTTCAGGCCAGTATCTATTTTTTCCTCTTCACTTGTTGATGATGGATAAGCGATCAGTTTCAGAGATATTGCAGGCCTGTCTATGAGAGGGGCATCATACCTTGATTCACTTGATCAAGTGATTTTTCTTCCACACAAACACACATGTGTGCACACACACATGCGTGCACACACACACATGCGTGCACACACACACAACCTATAAAAAATATACAACCTTCACCTACATATAAGATTTGATTAGAGAAGGTATATGCACAGGTGATGAACATGTAGATTTGCCTAAGTACTACTAGGAGCTCGCCCAACAACATATGTACTGTTGTGAAAATCATCACAAGTCCATTTTTTGCTGGGTCTAGCTCCCAGTAGTGCTTGGTCAAATCTACATGTTTGTCACTTGTGTATATACCTTCTCTGAAAATACATAACTTTCATTCCAACCGTTGTTTTCTTATCCATGTACCCTACATGAAAATTATAACAAAAATCAATACTCAAAATATATGTTTAGTCCCCTTTATGGGACAATCATATCCCTATTGTTGCTTCTTCTTTTCCTCTATCTTTTGCAGGTCTTCTTGACCCCTCCAACCTTGTACCCCTGAAGCTTTACCTTTAACTCTCTTTTGTACTCATAAAGGTCTTTCTATAGTTCCAAATTTTATGCTTTCCTAACCCAAAAAAGACTATCTTGTAGGTCTAAATTGTAGCCTGTCATTTTTCATTCTCTGATGTAACTTTTCAGCCCCTTGCTAAGTTGTATCCTCTTGCTTTGATTACTGCATAAACATGTATATCTTGTCCCAAAAATAAATGACACTATGTTCCTCAATTGAGACATTGGAAAAACCATATGCTTCACATTATTGGAGGAGTGAGAAAGAGCTTGTATTAATATCCTTAGTTTAATGAAATAGACCATGGAAGAATCAATTGTTGCATATGTCTGATATTAATGAAGAATGGTCTACAACACTTTGATTGTCAAAAATTATTCTAATATGAATCTCTTGTCTTAATTAAATAGAACAAGATGAGAATAGTATAAATTCCTTGAAAAGATATTGCTTTTGGCCACCAGTATTGACCATATATTCTATATATCCAAAATACTTTAGACATTGGGAGAAAGATAATAATAGGTATGTCATGAATCAATTTGTAACTTCAAAGGGACTCTATATGTTATGCAGACTTGAATATGGGTTATTAATGCTGATATGTCCATCGAAGTATTGATTTCTTATTCTCTTGATATGAAAAGATTCATAAGAGGTGCTCCTAGATCTTAAAGTGTAGGCTCTTTATATGTGTACAGATCAATTTATTTCTTAATGAAAATACCCTTTAGTAGGTTTTTTGGATGTATATTGGTGTATGATGACAAACATATATGCAATTGTCATCTCAGACTAATCTCTATATCCTCTATATATTTATAACTGATCTGAGATTACAGTTAATTACTCTCCTTCATATCTTCTTCTCTTTTCATCGATGATGAGTAAGGAAGCATCATGTTTTATGCTGCTCCATGATTGGCTTGTATATATCTCTTGATGGATTGACAATCAATCCCTTGAATAATATTTGAATATTCTTAGGAATAATTTTTGAATGAATTTATGAAATTATATGTATTGCTAAGTGTATTTTTGGAATTCTGCCTTGAATTGATGAATTGAATTATAGATTGATGCTTGATTGATTGTTAATTGATTTGCTTCCTGCTATTCTAAATTTATTTTCTGAGATGTTACTCTACACTGAGGATTTTGTAGTTAGATAGTGATACTACACTATGTTATGCAAACCCTAATCACTGTCTAATAAGCAAAATATCAGCAAAGGTTCTTAAGGACAATATTGAATAGTGTTAGGCATGAAAACTATGTTATGGCTAGCTAAATGGGACATTAAAGACTTGACTCTGTACTTACAATAGTCTGTTAAGGTGTTGCTCAACCTTTACTCTATTTCACTATTGACTATTGAGAACACATGATTAAGTGTTAATAATACTATACTGATTGGTTTCATAGTGGAAATAATGTACATTATTTTGATAAGAGGTGTCTAAGGACTTGATAGGACAGTGTGGTTTGGTTTGCACATGAATGCCTATGAGATTATGAACAAGAAAATTCTATCATGAAATTCCTATGAGATTATGAATAAGAAAATTCTATCATGAACACATGGATGGAAACATATGTTTGAAATAGTAAAAATCTGATGCATGGGTTTAGAGTAACAAAACTAAGGGATGAAAAACTCCTAAACTGATGTATTAGGTTAGAGGAAATGAGAAAATAAAAAACATAGGTGTATTGTACACCAAAAAAAAAAAACTGGCTAATAGGAGTAGAAGAGATCGTGCACCCTTATGCAATGTCCTGATCAAAGACATTGAATCAAAGATTCAAAACTTAACAATGATATAATGACAATGAGACTTTGAGATGACTCAATTCTCCAATGGTCCTATTGGCAGAGTGTCACTAATATTGCATGACTCTAAGAGATGAACTTGAAGCCTGAACTAGTAGCTCCATCACTTGTAGATCTTCACATTTCAAATCAGAACTAAATAAGTTCATGGAGTAGCATAGTAGATCCAAGGAAAGAGTTGCAAAAGTGTTATTTTGTAGATGCATATGAGTATCCCTAGAATTTTTAGGGGGTGAATTTGAAGTGGGAAAAAAGGCATGTGCTTTGTTCTGGAAATCATACCCTTGAAAGAAAAAATTGTGGATCTGATTTGGGGGACATTACAAAGCAATACTCAGTAAAAACTCAAGTTAGTTTATAGAATCTGGTCTAAGAGGGGTTGTTCACAAATGCAAACCTGTTTTGGTATCTTTTTATTCATGATTTATATGGGTGATTAGAATGTATTTATTAGACTAACATTCATCTGCCAACTCTTGGCTAAGGGGAAGTTTAAAAAAAATCATACTTTGATCAAATATGTATTTATTAAACATGTAATTAGAATGCAGTTACATGGTGGTTGAACCATCATTTTTAGGAAAGATTAATTTCCCATCACATCCTATATCAAGGTAGTCAAGAATATAATCCTCCTACGGATCTGTTTAATATATTAATTCTTCCTCTATTTCCATCTATTGTATACTATTATGTCAATGCATAAAATTGTACAAGTGTATCTATTTTCATATGTTACCTATTTGTTTGGTGATCCTATATTCTAACATTTTGACCCTATGTACAAGATCAGTCCATGTTATAATAACACATTTTTAAATGACATATGTAGCAAGAATAATGATACTAGATACTACGAGTACCAGGAATGAATGCCTTCTGCATGTGTTGAGTAAAATTTTGAAAGCCATGTTCCAAGAGAAAATCTATACCCACAGTTGCTAGTATTATAATAATATATTTTCCACAATCCCCATGAAGCTTTTCTCCTTACAAGAAGTCTTTCTACACAGCCTTTACAAAGGAATTTTTTTTTGTTAACTCAGGAGGTATCCCTACCATGCACTTGTATGGCCATGAGACAACCGACTTGCATAAGAAAGTAGGCGATTGTTTATATAATATTCAGCCACCTAAAGCAACCAAGGTCGACATAAACACAAGTTCCATAATATTAAACATGAGACAATTCATCCTCCTTAATTATTATATAATCATTTTTCCAAGTCGTCCTTTGAATGTATCTCACTTTTATTTAATTCTTTCTCAATGCAATATTAACATGAAATTATCTTTGCTTCAAGACCATAATATTAAAAAGTGTTGATGCAATGAAAAATATTGAATTCGTAACCAACCTTAGGGAGATGCTTTGATTGCATCAGTGATTAGGACTTTGAACATAAGTGAAACTAGGAGTAAAATAAGATTGAACTAACTAAAATATATTTAGCGATTGGAGCTAGAATCAAAGATGATGGGTGAAGTCCCAATTTCATGGTAGATGTTGTTGATCCATTTTTGTGGAGGTAGGAATAGGTGGTGGGTGATTGGGAACCGTAGACCGGTGTAGTAGTGGGTAAGTGATAAGAGGTTAATAGGCTGAAGGTACATTGTCATGGCTTCGTACTTAGGTGTTGTTATTAAGTCACTTGCACTCAGTTTTTTCTATCAATGATTTTTGCATGTGATATTTTAGTGTCATATATATATGATGGCCATTTTAATTCTATCATTAACAAAATGTAGGTTATGGTCAGTCTTGGTTGAATTTTATGGTTGATGTTATTCTTAGCTTAAAGCCCAAGGTAAGTTTATTATGGGTTAGATCGGGCCTAAACTTAGATAAGTTCACTCATAAAATTTACTAAAAAGAAAGAAATAATATGACTAATTAACTAAGTGAATTTAAAGCCTTGGGAAAGGACATAGAAATATAAACATGATACATTAATGTAAGAGATAATTTTTTGAATAAGAATACCAAAATGGGCATATGAAAATGGGAGCATTGGGTTACTTTGGAAAAAAATAGAACACCAAATTGGGCGCCCAAGCATTTTTATTGGGAGGTTGAGACTTCTTCTTGAGCATTATTAGTGTTTGATTCTTGGAAGGAAAAGAGATAGCTAGACACCATTCTCATTTGACCAAAAAGATTGTATAGTTCGATGCCAATGCTATACACTTGACGTAGTCAACAGTCGATGGTGCGACCAAAAAGACTATATAGTTTGATGCCAATGCTATACTCTCGACGTAGTCAGCAGTCAAAAATTTGACCAACTATGGTTGAAAATGATCAAAGATATGTCACTTATTCTTCACCAACCATTTGGCTATTTCAACATTGGATTAGTCAACATTTTGACCAATATGCGGGTCGAATGTTCAAAAAAAACTTAATGTGTCAAATAATTGACAAAGAAAGTTCGACAACAATAATAATCGTTTGGTCAACCAATGTGCATCGAAAAATCAACTAATGCACATCAAAAATTGGGCAAAAATTTACTAGTGGATATAACTTCATTCTATCACACCATACCAGGTAGTTGTCCTTATAAAACTTGGGAGGTTCCTTCCTCATCATTTGGTTGTCCTTATAAAACTTGGGAGGTTCCTTCCTCATTAGGTAGTTGTCCTTATAAAACTTGGGAGGTTCCTTCCTCATCAAGCTAATAGGTTTACCACAAAGAGGACCAAAGCTCTGATACCAATTGTTAGTATTATTAGGTCCAAGATTACTAAGACGGGGGGGGGNGGGGTGAATCAGTAATCTAACCATTTCAACTTTTCACTAACCATTAAACCACTTGCATCAATAAACATTCATTGCATTAAAATATTAAGCAATAAGAATAAACATCCACAATCATGCAACACAATAACACCAAATTTTTCCTCATGGAAACTCAACTAGGGAAAACCATGTGTGAGGATGACACCCACTAAAATCTACACTCTTTTGAAGTATGCCCAATTAAGAGCTTAGCCCTTTTAAAATCTTACAATAATGCTCGGTCAAGAGCAAGACATTGTTAGGAGTCACCTAGTTAAGGGATTTACCTCTAGCCCTATTAGGAGCTTTACTCTATTAGGAGTAACCTGGTTAAAGGATTTCAAACCCTAATTAAAGAGTCACCATATTAAAGGATTTACAATTCAGACTTATTAGGATCTACCTGGTTAAGGGATTTAGCCTGATCAAACTGTTAGGAATTAACAAGTAAATGATCTAATAAAATAACACTTCCTTTGATAATAAAGATCCAGTTCAAGATCAATCTCTGTTACACATGTAGACACACTTCTCTTTTCTTCTTCTTCTCAATTGCACTTCTGCATCCACAATCTACACTCATTTTTTTCATCATTTTATATATTTATACAATACAACTACATTACAAAAATTAACCGCGTTACAAATTTTTTTACAATCTTTCCTGCTCAATGAGAAATCCCTAAAACATGTTATAAATCTAGAACACTTTCTAACAAAATCAAGGTCAGCCTTCTAATTCATCACACATCGATTTAGCAAAGAAAAGTTAGACCAAAATAATTTCTTCAATGCTCTTGCACAACCTCCAATAAATCTGATCACAAATGATCACAAATATGGCAACTCATCAATCCTCGTCAATCAACAACAACACCAGGATCCCTCAAACACATAAACACTCATCGCAACATGGTGCATCATCACTAGTCAAGGATCTAACTAACTGCTCTAAAGAACACCTTTAACTCTTTATTGAACAAAATTCTATCACTTGAAACTTTGCCTTTCAATCATCAAAACATGAGGCAGTCGCAACCACAACCTCATGGCACATCCAAGATAACATATTATGACCACAACATCTGAATCTAAACATTATTGACAAAATCATCAAATCATTCTTCCTGTGCAACATCTTGTTCTTCCTCTTAACCTGTCAACCTTCAATCAATCATAACTCACTCAATACATAAGATAAATCTTTGAGGTCATAGTATATCATCTAGAGACATCACTTAGTCTTCATGTATGATCACACACTCCAATTCTCTCTAAAACTTAGAATTCTGTCTCTTGAACATACATTAGCATAGTAGGTACACTGTCAACCAACAAACACTAAGTTGACATCAATGACAACATCATAACTGATAAACCTATCATCAGTTTAGCATCAAAATCATATACTCCATAAATTATCCCAACAATTAAATTATAGATAATGCTCCAAAGGTAAGCCAACATTAGACAACAATGTGCTCTTTTTCAGAGTGACTACAAATTTTTAAGTATATGTTGAAATTGGAATAGGTAGTGCTTTGGAAATGGTTTTTAAGCTAAGGCTACTACCCAGTCTCTCATGGATGACATCACTCAACAAATTTAGGGTCTTGTTTTAACAAAGGATTCTTTCTATCTTGAAGTGAAAGCTATGAAAGAATTGGAAGAATGGGAATTGTGAGAAGAAATATTCTAGAAGTAGAATTCTCACATATATTGGCTTCAAGAGGGTGATACAAACACTGTCTTTTTCTACAATCCTATCAAGGATATGAGGAAAGAGAATTAAATTACTACTCTCAAGTCCTTTGATGGGAATCAACTCACTTCTGTTAGGATAAGTTTGAGAGAGATCACACGCTTCTACTCTACTCTACTCACTAAAGATACTCCATTGAAAAGGAGGAAAGAGGCTCCTATTTTAGATTGTATTCCTTAGTTAGTCTCTAATGATATGAATGATTACTTGAGTAAAATCATCACTTTAGAGGAATAAGAAGTAATTGTGTTCCAAATGAATAACGGGTCTAGTTTAGATGCCTTCCCTATTGAGTTTTATTTGGCATTTTGGGAAGTGGTTAAGGTAGACCATCTTGAGGTTATGGAATTTCAAAAGAATAAATAGATGCTTAAATTCATGAATGCTAAATTTCTTTCTCTCATTCCCAAAATAGATGGATTTTATTTAATGGATCTTTATAGACTCATAGGTTTTGGAAATGTTGTCTACAAAATTATCACTAAGTTGATTGCAAAGATATTAAAGTCATGGTTTGCCTCTTTAATCTTAGAGGAAAAAGGGTTTTTTTTGCTAGAAGATAGTTTATGGGTGGTGTTTTGATTTCATCAGAGGATATTGATTAGATGTCAACCTACACAAAGAAAGAGATGTTTGTCAAGCTTAATATAACCAAATCTTATGACTGTGCCAATTGGTCCTTTCTAAGTAAGGTTTTGGGTGCTTTTTGGTGTTTGCAATGATTGGATAAAATGGGCCATGTGATATGTTACCTCCTCATCATTTTAAATTCTTATCAAGGGTAAACCTTATGCACTCTTTGGTGCTTCTTTTAACTTATTTCAAGGTGATACTCTCTCTCCTTATCTTTATTTTAATGGTTGAGAGTTTGGGAAGATTTCTTAAAGCCCATGTGAGGCAAGGGATGATTCAAGGCTAGAAATGGGGTGATATAGTGCCTCCCCACTTACATTTATATTTTGTAGATAAATAGACTTGATGGGTTTAGATAAAATTAATAGGCTACCAATCCAAGTGTGTCTTTGAATATTTACTTGGTGGCCTCTTGGTAGAGGATTAATGAGGAAAATTTATCTATCTTCTTCTCCAATGACCCAAAGCCTATTAAGACCAAAAATTCTATAATTTGTGTATAATTTTGAGATTTCATATTGGTGATCTTCCCTTTGTGTATTTTGGTATTCATGTGGTGATAGGTTCTCTCCCTAATAGGTTTTGGTAGGATATTTTGGACTTACAAGTGACTCTCCCTAAAATTCACTCATTAGAATTACAGTGAGTTCTCCTCTTTTGGAGGGTTACTCTTCTTTAATAAATGTTTCAGGCTCTCCCTCTTTATATGTGTTTTGTGCAAGAAACCCCTTCCAAATTCGCCTAGGAGTTTTATGTCCTCTCTCATTAATTTCTATGGGTTGGTAATTTGACCTCAAATTAATGGATTTTTGTTAGATGAGATTTATTGTGTAGATCAAAGTAGAAAGGGATCCTCGGTCCTTGTCACACAAGTCTTAATAGTCAAGCTTTGGTGGCTAAACTCTATTAGAGGTAGTGTTTTCATAAGTACCAATATTATGCTTGTATCCTACTCTAAAGTATATGGGTAGAGTGGAGGGTAATGATGTTCCTCATAATGGCCTATAGGGAAAGGGATAAATTATTTGGAGAACTCTCAAAAGAGAGGCTAAACTAATCAAGTAAGGACTTTTTTTATTTGTATCAGAGGCTCAAAGGTTTTATTCCAACCTAATTCATGGAATGGATTCCCCCTATTTTATCCTTGTACCTTCATTTGAGGTCATTATGTACCATTTTATTGGAGGTTGGATGGAGTAAGATTGTTGATTATACAACCTTTCAACATTTGGGTCATATTGAAGCGTCTAGATGAAAAGATTCTCGTGAGTGGCCTTTGGGGGTTCTAATGAGGATCTCCATGAAATTGAAAGGATTTTGGCTAGTATATAATATAATTTTTTAGATGAAAGATAATTTTTCCTAGGGTCCCAATCATAAGGGTAAATACTTGGTTGCTTCAAGTTATTAGGAGCTAGATAGGAAGATTTATGGGAGAATTAGGCTCTATGGTGGAAAAAACTATGGAGTAAGTTATCTTCAAAAAAATGTAACTTTTTCCTTTGGTTTCTAGTTCAGAATAGATGTCTAATTTAGGAGAATTTGAGGAAAATTAAATTTTAGGGTCCCTCTATGTGTGCTTTGTGTAACATCTGTGATGATAGTTTACACATTTTTCTTTTTGTTCCCCTTCTCCAAGGAAATTTAGCATTGTTGGTGGGGGGTTTGGAATAAGGCTTGTTTTTATGTTTTCTTTTTGGTTTAGTTTTGGGCTCTAGTAGGAAATTCCCTAGCCAAGATTCCTTATCTTCACATTGTGTGGAATATATATCCTTTTATTCTTTGGAAAATCTAGTGGAAAGGAGTAGGAGAATTTTAAGGGTGTAACAAATGATGATTCATCAACTTTGGACATATAATTATTAGTTGTATTCAAGAAACCTTAGATGCTAAATATGATGTTTCTACCCAATTGGATCTTGGTGACGTGGGTGTTATTTTGTGGTTGGTTTTGGAAGGCTATGGATTGCAATGTCCTTTTTATAAAAGGAATTGTCAGACCAAGCGCAAGGTATTTTGGGAGGGTTGTTGGTCACCCCTCCTCATGATGTGATAAAGATTAAATATAAATGGTTTGAATAGATGTAATTTGGGGCATGTGGGAATTGGAGGAGTTGGTAGAGATAATTCAAGGATTGTTCATTTCTTCTTGTTTACTTATGAAGGGCACCGTACCAATAATCTTATCGAAGCGACCACTATCCTTTATGTGGTGGGGAGATTTTGTGCCCTCAGTTGGAGAAAAATCATATGTAATCTGAGTTATGAATTGTTTTTGATATGTTGAATACTCAACGGAGGAAGGGAGTGCATTGGCATTTGGCCTTGGTGAATAACTATATTGAGCAACTATGCAGTTCTTAGGACTCTTCTACTTTTCTTCAAATACATCAAGAATATAATAAGTTAGAAGATTGTTTATCTAAGTTGTCTTCTAAGCATATGGGATCATAGAGCATAGGGGAATATGAACTCTTTTCCTTAGATTACTCTCAAAAAGTTGGAAGATATTTTTACAAGGGATATGAAGGATTATCTGAGAAGTTCTAGAGATCTTTGAGTATATGTTGGTGTTGTTGCTTTTCCTATTTTGGCATTGCTAGCTCCTTTTGTTTTGTAATGTTCTCTGTTGATAAAATTTTTACCCTTTTTCCAAAAAAAAATGGATAGTCTTATATTTACTTGATTTTAAATTAAATGTGGAGGTAAAATGAAATAAATATAAACACAATACTTGAATTCTAGAGAGAAAATTGTGTTGAAAATGAATGGAATCAATTTGTCACATAGTTTTAGAATCTTAGGATCTTATCTAGAAAATGCCTAAAAATATATAAAATGTTTTTGCTTAGTTTTAGATCATATGTGTGTGTACATAAATTATCTTCATGACTGTAAAACTGATCTGGCATGCAAATCTAAGAATTTTGTCTCTTTGAATTTACTTGCCTCAATCTCTTACTATTTGAATCTAGATAATGATTGGTTTTAATGTTTGCAAACATGATCTAGGAATTTATGAATCATAAGAGATATTGTGTCCCTATTCAAAGCCTATTTTTAACTGAGTCAATAGGTTTGGAAATAAGTGTGGGAGGGAAAACAAACATGTAAAGGATCTAGGATGATATATGTTCACGAAATGCTATAAAAATTCTACTGAGATAAAATTATCTAGATAACCTAACATTGTTTCCATAACTCTTTAAATGATTTTAAAATGAATGAATATCTTTAAATAAAATAACATAACACACAAATGTGTGTAAGGTCATTTCATAATGGCTCGTAAGAGAGAAGTTGACATTATTTTAAATTTGAATTGTAATTGTTCAATGTTTAAATCTTAAAAATAATTAATAAAGCAAATTTATATATCAACCTTATGATAAGAGATGTCACGAGTTATCTAATCTATAGTAATTCTAGAGAAATATTCTAGCATAAATAGAAAATAACAAGAATTAAAAAAAATATGCACATGAGAGAGAGAAACACTAATATATTGTAAGAAAATCCTTTCAATAAATATCAAGCCTCCAAAGCACCAAATCTAATATATTTCAAGTTAAAAAAACATAAAATAATAGCAATATTTGATCCTTAATGTGGAGATCAACTCTCTCAAGCATGGGGGACATCATGCAAGATATACCATTCTCTTACAATAGTGAGCATCCATTTTTATTTTTTCTATGATATTAATTTAAGATCATATGAAAGTGCCACTTACATCAATCAGTGTTCCATGATATCTTCTCAAAAAGAAAACCACCTCCTAGTGCTTACACCATGCTTAAATCAATGTGAATCCCAAGTATCTTATTTATAAGCAAGAAGAGAAAAATAAATAGAATACTTATTATTTCAACTTTCTAACCAATTTTTTTTTTCTTGTTTTATTTTTCATGCATTAATAATATAATAATTTGCATCCCTAGGGTGATTGACTAAGGATGCAACAAATATTGCTTTATCAAATTCCATTGCCTAATTTTAACTTACAAAAATGTATTCAAGTATTAATAATATTTTATATATGATATTAAATGGATTTTATAATGACCTCCAACCATTTAATACATTCCTCTAATAATCCCAATAAACTATATGTTCACTAAACCATGATATCCTATATATAAATGCATTTCCCTTTGTGTATCACTAATAGTAACTACACATGAAACATTACAAAAATTAAACCCTTGGAAAGACATTGTGCTCCCTAAATGTGTCGTGCATGCTACATAAACATGAAGGTCACAAATAAACAAAAATATCAAATATTTATATGAATTTCCACACAACACTTTATATTAATGAATTATTCTATGTGCATGCATTAGATAATGATCCAAACATATAAAGGGTCAAATATAGACACAATAGGATCATTATAAAAGGAAAACATCCAAAAAAGCATCATACATCAACTAAACATATATATTCTCAAGGATTTCATTAGAGAAATTACAACATATAGCAACTACACATCATTATACTCTAGATAGAGTAAGGTTATTTTCTATACTGACGACATTCTCAATTAATAAAACTTCATATCAATATCTAAACACACATATTGATGTGAATCTCCTCCTTACATAGCTGAATAATTGGCATATACTTTTATCTTTTCATCAAGTGCACCTAAAAATGCAACCAAAATATATATCTCTTTCTCATCTAACTAGCCACACCATAACAAATGTAAACAATATACCTACTATCCACATCTCATGTACGTAATCAAAACCAAAAATCAAATTATATATTAATTTTCCCACTCAAGATGCATCATCCCTAGTAGAAAATTAACATTCAAAGATGTCTTTTAGACATTTGAAGATCATTTTTATTGTGCTCCAACGTTACTTGCCTAGTTTGGACTCAAATGCTTGCTTGAGACTTCCACTAAATGGGAAATTTATAATTTAGCGCAAATCATGGAAAGCTACCAACTATAGTTGTATACACCTAGAAGCGATCAACGCAAGTAAAAGCAAGGCAAACCAAAAATTAATCAAATCCAATCTATTTTGAATTAACTGCAATCAATAAATAAAATCACTAGGTAATTGAATTAATCATTTAATTTCTTAGTGTATCAATTGATTAAATTCAATTCATTAAATCAAACATGGCTAAAGTAATCAATTATTTTGAATTAATTAAATCCTATTTTCTCTTACCCACCACTACGTGATGAAAAGTCACTCAACCAATGGGGAATTAGAAAAGAGAGCACACAGATCACCAAAAAGCTTTGCTATCTTGACCACTCAATCCTATAAAGCAATCTTGTCCACACAAAGGGGACACATCACTCAACTTTAACCTCAACCATACTTTGACCATGGTTAAATCACTCTACCCCCTACCCTTGGGAATTCCTATAAATGGAAGATATTCCTTAGTGTAAATCGCCAATTCACATCTAGATCACAACTTTACCACCAATTCACATTTAGAGGACCAATTCACTATCAATTCACATATACTCACTTATACTTTGCATCCACTAGCATTTAGCTTTGAAAATTCTTAATTAGGATCATAATGACAATTTACATTTAGCATAGTTCTTCATCAAGATCATTTCTCATTTTCTAGGTTGTCACTATGATCATTAATGCAGCTGAGAGCAATAGTCCTGAGAACTAGAGAGAAATGATATTCTCAATAGGTTTATCATTTCAATTGATTTAATTGTATTTTATCTTTCAATTCTATTTGACTAACCCGTTATTAATGTTTCATTGAGTTTGTGTGTAGATCAAACATACGAACTACATTTGGCGCACACCATGGGGCTCAAGCCTCACATTCTAAGATCAATTTTGAAGTATTTACATTATAGATTCTCCTAAATCATCAGATTCTTGCACATGGTACAAATATTCACACACTCGGTACTAAGTGTCTTGCAGCTGGTACTAAGTTTCTCGCACCTAGTTTGTCAATACTCACACTTGGTTGGAAGATTGTAGTATTCGGTCTGTAGATTGTTTTGTGTTGCATTCGATCTATTTTGTGTTGCATTTGGTCTGTTTAGTGTTGCATTTGGTTTTTTTTGTGTTGCATTTGGTCTATTATGCATTGCATTCAGTAGTTGTTTTGTAGCATCTGGTTAATGATAAGAAACATTAAATTCAAGTTGTATAATTGATAAATTTAACAATTAATTAATGTTTTTGATGAATTACAGATGACTAAAGGGATCAAATAAAAAAAATCTTGGAAATAGATATACAAATCATCTGATTATTATCAAGAGAAAGAGGCAAAAAGGCTATACAAAGATGCAAAGTGTGTGTGTGTAAATGGGTACCTGTTGAAAATGACACAAACACTCAATAGATCATTGCATTAGCTTGAAAGGTTAGATAAAACATGCGAAACCACTAATATCAACCTATTGCCTTCTAACTAGAAAGAGTATGATTAGTTGCATATTTAGCCCTTAGAATATGCTCCAAATCAGTGACCAATACTATCCTAGCATGAAGGATTTGATCTAAATTAAGCTAAAAAATGAGAAAAAGCATACAATCTAGCTTTAAAACATGAAATGAAAACAATAAACTAGCACGTTAAAATGGATGAAATGTGAGTCTAGAGTGAATCCAACAGCATAACAATGTAATTTTGATCTAAGGTGAAGGCTTATTTGCTCTCAAAATAGGCTTCTATTTATAGAAGAATGGGAGAGAGAGAGGGGGGACAAG
>MU225240.1:8042577-8065975 GCA_018584345.1 Thuja plicata
GCTCGGTGACTACCGTCTGCTCGGTAAATGCTGAACTGTTCATATGCTCGGTGACCACTGTTCTGCTCGGTATGAACTGTTTAACCGGTGAATGCTCGGTATAGGCTGTGGACTGAGTGATGAGCTCAGTAAGAATTCAAAATCGAATAAGTGTTTTTATTAAGTGTTTTCACTGATGACAAATATATCATAATTCCAACACCTCACTAGGGTTTTCCCTTGGCTAGGGTTTCCTTGACAACAAATCATGGGGTAATGAGTTATGTGTTTTTTTCTTATGTTCTTTTCATTTCAACAATAATATAGTTTATGTGGAATTGGTTTAAGTTTAATTTGAAGTGTTGTAATATTGATTTACCCACCTCTTAGTATTACTTAATCCTAACAATTGGTATCAGAGCTTTTGGCCCTTGAAAAGAAAGTTTAACAACTTAAGAGAGATCAAGATGGATTCAGTAAGTTTTGAAGAAAACTTTGAAGCGACGCTTGAAGACCTTGATAAAGAAAAAGTAGAGAATGGTGAATTGAGATTCAATTTAAGAAGAGCCGAGGGGAGAGATCCGCTTGAACTTTCCAGAAGTCAAAGACAAGATCTTATGGTTCAGATAAAAGAAGATTCAGAAAATGATAATTCATATAAGATAAAGCAACTTGAAAAAGAGAATGATACTCTGAAGCTTAATAATGAAGTAATGGATAAAGATATTCAACAAGAAAAGGATGCTAAAAACAAGATTGAAGATGCTTTGAAGAATGCTAATACTCTGATGGGACAAATGAAGAATGAGCTTGACCATTACAAAAACAAGTATCTAGAATTGGAGAAATATAATCAGATCATAAAAGGTGAACTTGTTGAGACAAAGAAACACATTGAGAGACTTCACATGAGAAGTGACTTGATCGATGAACAAAGAGATAGTCAAAAACCTAAAGGAGATATGGATGGTGTTGGCTTAAATGAAGATGAATGTTCTAAGATTCAAGAAGAGAAACCTGATGTGAAGAATGATGAAGAAAAACATATTTTTGAAGAACCTAGTGAACATATCAGACCTTTCAAAGGAAGATGTTTTAACTGTAACAAGTTTGGACACATGAAGAAAGATTGCAGAGGTAATGCCCCTTTCAAAAAAAATTTTGGTTATTATTTTAATTGTCATGCATATGGGCACAAGAAAGAAGAATGTAGGAAACCTAAACCTAATAAATCTAGATATAGACAAGATAACATCATAGGAGAATCAACACTAAAACCCACATGTTACAAATGTAATAACCTTGGGCACATTACAAAGTATTGTAAGTTACATGTAACTATATGTTACAAATGCAAAAATTTAGGGCATATAGAAAAGTTTTGCAGATACAATAAATAAGACAATAAAAGAGTATGACCTCCTATGAATACAAAGAGGAATGACAGTGATACGGTAAGACTCTTGTAGATTAAAAAAATGAATTTGAAAATTGTTTCAAGAAAGAAGAAGATAAAAATAGTAGTAAGGTATGGAAAGTCAAAGAGTCAAGTGAGATATTGGTTCAAGGAGAGACAATAGATGCTACTGGATCTTCTCCCGATGTGAACACATCAATCAAAGTGGCCAATCACGACCTTAGGGGGAGCATTGGATGAAGATATCAGAATATATCTAGCCCCTAATTCTAAGGATTAAGCTCCAGCAATCTTAGTTATGATATGTGCAGACACCATAGAACTTATATCTAAGAGCACAACATCAGACGATGCATATTCTGTGATCGCGGGATTTGTGATTGGCTGGACAGTGTATGAAGTTAAGTATATTAGGTAGTGTGAATTTTACACTTAATGATGAATAAAGGACATCTAAAATACCTATCTCTTCACCATTTGAAGAGTAATGACCTAAAAAAAGTAGATATTAGAGAGTATTAGACTATCTAATAACTATATTGCGTGATCGATCGAAGCGGGAATTTGAAATTCAGCGTGATTAAGGTATTTACATAATCTACTCATACAAAATTTATGGATTCACCTTTGATTTATGATGTTGTAGATAAACCTAGATATAAATTCAAGAAACATCCATTTAAGTCTTGTGAAGACGACCCTAAAGGAGCATTTTCCCAGACACCGCACGATGTCTTGCATGTAGAGGATATTAAGGCTTACATTTATTGCAAGTATGATATATTAGGTATTGATGTGATTTTTACTGAAATGGAATACATGACTGATGATGGTAAAAGGAAGGATGAATTCAATCACATAGACAACTTGAGCATTATGAAAATGTTAGATTTGTATAAATTCAACGAAGATGAATGACTCAAAATCTTACTTAGCAGAGTTCATGATCAATTCATCTGGATAGGAGAGCAACCTATAAAGTTCTATAGTCAGTTGATTCATGATATAACTGGGTTATACAAAACTAGAGTTATATCTATGGAAGAGAAGCACATAAAGAAATAATTTGAAACCCTAACACATTCTAAATGGGACATACGAGCTATGGCAGTGAATGATATTTTCCAACAGGATGTTAGACTGATTGCAATGATACTTGGATACAAATTTCACTACAGTAGTAGACCTAATTCTGTTTCACCATGAGTCATTATGATGGCTTACAAGATGGTAAAGGAAAACACTACATATAACCTATGCGAGGTTCTGGCACAACAATTTTTGGAGAATGTAAAGCTAGTTAAGAAGAATAAATCTAAGACATTTAGATTTGGCTCACTTCTAGTTCATATGTATATCCACATTGAGCATAAGTTCCCTGACATTCACACTAGAGTATGGAAAGACAACATACTCACTAGTATTCAGATTTCACAAAGCTACCAAAGACAAAACAATGCATGGGTAGATGGAGAACTGTTTGGCATGATCAAGATTCTTTAGAGACAAATGAAAGAGATATTTAGAATTCTTGAAGAGTTAGTTGAGAAATATAAGGATATAATCTATTTCATGGTTGAAAATGATTGTGTATATTTTGAGGCACTTGTACCAAGAAATAAATGCTATTACCCCATGGGTTATGAAGTAAGTTCGGATGTTCTGGTTATGCAAATTGAACATGTTCTTGGCATCTGAAGTTGATACATCTGAGGAGAGATGGGGCACATATAAAGAGAAATTAGCTAAGGTCAGAGAAGAATATACTAGAGGCTTAAGAAAGAGATGAGTGGAGAATATAATTGATGATTGTGTAGCTAAGGCAAGTATTACTAACGAAGAGATAAGAGAAGTAAGGAAGAAGATAGCATAGAGATCTTCTATTCTAGGTTGGAAAGTACTTCTATTGCAGCCCTTCCACCTCTAGAAATTGAGCAAGTAGTTAGTCCACTTTCTAATGTTATTTATGTAACTACACCCTCACCACCAAAAAAAACTTTGCAGGTAGAAAATATTGTTCATTGGAGAAACACTAGGTCCACTAAGCTAGACTCACCTCCTAAGAAGTAGAGTACCGAAGAAGTAGAAGAAAAGAAAGTTGAGAAAGAGACCACAAGTGACAGACATGTATGGAAGCCTGATATAAATATTTTAGAGAAGAGAGATATTGAGCAAGGAAATCTTGTTTTAGTGAAAAAATGTTATGACATGTATGAAGAATATGACAAACTAGTGATTGAGGACATAGTAATTAACCATTTACTTATTTTCAAAAAGAATCTATTAGAGATAAAAGACAATATACCCAAGGAATTGTATGGAAAAATGGAAATTAGAAAACAACTTGCACATATTGAAGATGAGGCTATAAGAAATCAAGATATTGAGGATATGTTGCCAGTAGTTTGAGAATAGGAGAGAGAAATAATATTGGGAGCACTCGAACCTTTTTTGAGAACCAAAGCAAGATTAATGAAAATTATGGGTAGGAAATATGAATAAGTCTTAGAAGAGACTCAGAAGGCATTAGATCAAATACCTATGAGTAATATTCCTGAGAAGACTCCACCTCCTAAACCTACCATGCCGACACCTTAGGAATTGGAGAGAGCTCTAAGATAGTTGAGGTAAGTGTTGAGAAGAGCAAAGATATCATGCAACCAGATTTATATGTTTCTGGTGTGCCTGTGACCCTTAACACTTCACTTGATGAGAAATATCTATTTGAAGGGAACATCAACAATACAATGGTTGATGAAGAAGAGCACAAAGGAGAAGAACAGAAAGAGGTAGAGCAGAAAGAATAAGAGCCAAGAGTTGAAGTAAAACCTAAAATTGACACATCTACTATTATATTGTTGTAAAGTAAAGACAAATCTGTAAGCACATATGTTGACAACATGGATGAGGATGAACTGATGAGACTATCCTTCATCACATTCTTAATGAAAAAGTAGAGATCTAGGAAGAAAGGTGTCAAGAAGACTAAGATAATGACTATGGCAATTGATACTATGAATAAACTGCTTCCAATACCTATTGTTTTTCAAAGTAAAGATGAAGTAGAGAACATGAAATTGGCACTAGATGATTTTGATGGTCACTATGAGTCCTTAGTGAATATTGCTGAAGAGAAAGAATAGAAAAGTTATTTAGAAAAGAAGTTTATGGAAGTATGCCAGTCTATTTCATGGGACTTGGGCATTCTGAGATCAACTACATCAAAGGCCAGAAGTTGTGTCACACATGAAAGGATGCTATACAGCTACTGTATGAACTCTATCATACACATTCAGAATATTGAAGACATTATTGCAAAGGACAAGGCAACTCTGAACAAAATGATGGACAGTTATGAGACCTCCTAAAAATATGTAATGGAAATAGACAGAGAGGTAACTAAGATTTTTGATAATTTGAATGTCTTGGATATAGAGAAAGGGAGATTAATGACAATATTTGGTTTTCTGAAGAGCCTAATCAATCCTAAGCTATCAATTCTTGAAGGTCATCTATCTGACATGGAGAATACTATAGAATCATTGAAAAAATCTATCCCCATGGAGTTAAAAGCAACATAAACATCATCCTATGCACTGAATGAACTAATTCATGTTAGTCACTTATTGGTAGAGTCATGGAATGCATAAGTGAAGATCTTGGAAGATTCCTTTCAAGATATTCTGAAACTCGTGAGAAAGCATTAATTCTACATTTTTGTAAATTTTGGATGCACCTTTTCCATCATTGTCAAAGGGGGAGAAGAGGGAAGATAAAAATGAGAGTAGTAGAGAAGAGAACAGTTTTGTGTTGGAACACTTAGTCATTTTTTGATAAGTATTGTCATCAATGCCAAAGGGAGAGATTGTTGACAAGTGATGTTTTTGGTATGTTATGAGGCACATAATGGTTTTCATTTATGGCAACACATATGATATTATGACCGAGATAAGTATAGTTTTGATGATTTAGTTCTTAAATCGACTAGGTATAGAAACTGATTTACAAAGTATAATAATATTATTTTGGAAAAAAAAGATTGAGTACGGTGTTTGATGACTAGAGAGCTTAGAGGAAGATACTATGGAGTATGTATGACCTCCACCTAAGATCTATTTATTTTTGGTGATGATTACAGAGAGTTAGAGTGATTTAAAGAAATGCGAAGACAACAGAGCAGTGTAACATAACAGTTGAACAGTTGCAACGATTGAGAGAGCATGTGATAGAATCCAAGCATGATAAGTTGGATTGGTATTGTGGATTAACTATACTTAGGTAATACAAGAGCACCAACTTTGGATTTAATTTTTGCTTAAGTATTTATTTTATTTTGTATTGTAATTGGGAGCTGACCAAATGTTGTAATGCATATATATAAGATCATTTTATAAAGAACAAGAGATATGCGATATATGGTATGACATATGGTATATGGATGGATATGTGTGATGACAGATGAGAGATGAGAGATTGAAAAATATTGAGAGCTACCGCTGGAACTATCTAAGCATTGGAGATGCTTGTTTTTGTTCATTTTTGAGAATAATTTTTGAAGTATTAATTGTAAGATCTGTAAGCTTAGTGTACCCCTAATAGGGTGTTTTATACCTTTAACAAGGTTTTTATTCCTTTAACAAGGAAATGTACTATGTAATATTCAGATCTTAATAGGGCTAGGTCTCCTAACAGTGACATTATACTTTAGTGCATGTTTATGGGTACCATCCCCTCAGGGGTTTTTCCTTGGCCAGGGTTTCCTCAACAAAAAATACAGTGTAATGAGTTATGTGTTATTTTATTATGTTCTTTTCATTTCAGCAATCATATGGTTTATGTGGGATTGGTTTAAGTTTAATTTGAAGTGCTGTAATATTGATTTACCCCCCTCTCAATATTACTTAATCCTAACAAAGTCTGCATTTCTCAATGGTATTCTTAAAGAGAAAGTATATATTGAACAAGCTAAAGGATTTGTTGAGAATACTAACTAAGACATGGTATGAAAATTGCACAAAGCACTACATGGCTTGAAGCAAGCACCCCGAGAATGGTATGAAAGATTGCATTCATATATAATCAAAATAGGATTTCAAAGAACAAGTGACAATAGAAATGTGTATCTGAAATGTGATAGTACTAACAAAACTTTAATTGCTGAGATATTTGTTGATGGCATTATCTTTGGAGGCAATGACACATTGTGCAGATCTTTTGCTGAGGAGATGAGAAAGGAGTTTGAAAGGTCTATGATTAGAGAGATTAAATTCTTTCTTGGACTTCAAATTCAATAGGTAAAGGATGGGATCTATATTACACAATAAAATTATATCAAGGAGATCCTAAAGACCTTTGGTATGGATGAATCAAGACCGGTTGGAACACCGATGGTCACTGCCTGCAAGTTATCTAAAGAGGATGAGTCAAAAGAAGTCAATGAGACACTTTATCGATCCATGATTGGTAAGTTGCAATATGTAGTGCACAACAGACCTGATATTTCTCATGCAATAGGGATTGTTGCAAAGTTTTCTTTTGATCCGAAGGAAACACATATGTCTGTAGTTAAGAGAATTTTTAGATATCTGAAAAGAACTGAAGATTTTGGCCTACTATAAAAGAAAGGATGAGACTTTGATTTGAAAGCCTACATCAATGCTGATTGGGCTTGAAATATTGATGACAGGAAGAGTACAAGTGTTGGAGCTTTCTTTCTAGGATAAAGACTAGTTACATGGCTAAGCAAGAAATAAAGTTGCATATCACAATCTTCTACTGAGGCTAAGTATGTTGCTGCAGCTATGAATTGTGCAAATATTGTGTGGATTAGACAAATACTAGAAGGTATGCAAGAGGAAATCACCAATCCAGTCATTATCTATTGTGACAACAAAAGTTCTATAAACATGTCAAAGAATTTGGCAATGCACTCAAAGACCAAGCACATATCTATCAAGTATCATTACTTGAGAGAGAAAGTACAAGACACACATGTAATGTTGGAATATGTGAATTCAAAAGAACAACTAGCTGACATATTCACCAAACCACTACCAAAGGATTCTTTTGAGTATCTCAAAGGTAAATTAAGGGTCCTACCCCTATCCAACATTCATTAATGCAAGAGGAATGTTGCATCAATTCTAGGACGCATTAGAATATTTAAATTTTGAGTTGATCCTAGTGATCACACTTTAGGTGATGCCTGAAGTTGTGAAAGGATTTGTGTATGCAAAGAGAAATGAGTACATGCAATGTATGATTCAATGCCTGAACAAGATTTTGGGAGTATGGATCTTTGACATTTTTTTCAAAGAGGGAGAAGTAAGTAATTGATGAATAAATGCAGGAGAAGTAAGTGATTGATGATCATGGGAAGAAAGAATTAAGTAATGAATACAAAAAAGAATGAGACTACATGTAAGAGGGAGAATGTGATTGAAGGCAAAGAGGAAGAAAAATCTAAGAGGAAGAAAATATAGTACGAAGGGATTAGAGTATATCATCATCAATTGATAGTGTTTCCATAAATGCCAAAGAGGGATATTGTTAACCACCTGATGGTAATGATGATTAAAATTGAGTTCTATAGAATAGAAGCAAGTAGAATATTTAGATCAGTTGTTATTTTGTCATTGATGTCAAGAAATTTATTTCTAGTTTATATTAAGTTGTCATATCATTCGAGAGGAACTTAATTGGGAAGACAATAAATATTAGACAATGATGAGGTACTATTGGTATAATTGTTTTTAATTAACATTTGATGTTGTTAAGTTAGTAAAGAAGAAAGGTCAAGTCGGTAAAGGGAAGAAGCCTAGTTAGCGAGTAGTGAGAAGTCTATTGGTAATGTGAAGTGTTAGTCAATCAAGAAAAGAAAATTCAGTCACCAGTTGAGAAGCAAGCAAGAGGTAAATTACCGATAAAGGTTGGTAAGTGAGTGAAGTTAGACACTGAGTGAAGATAGTTACCGAGTCACTGAACATGGAACAAAGTTTTAACAAAGATTGAATTCAAGGAGCTGAATGAATTTAATGAGAAGGCGTGGAGATCAATAAGATGCTAAGGAAGAAGATAAAGTTTTTTACAAGATCTATGGTCATGAAAAATCAAGTTGAAGATCTGAGATGAAGATTAAGTGGGAAAAGTAAAGTTGTGAGTTCTAAGAAAAGTGCAAGTCACGAGGCAAAGGTTAACCGTTTAACCGAGTTGCAGATACATTAAATCATTTCATCTGAGATGATCTGAGGACTGAGAGAAATTGAAGGAATACCTAATCAATGATATTAAGAGGAAAAATAGAGGCTTATATATTAACGAGTCTATATGTTTATACAAGATGCTGGCGAGTTGAAGAGTTGAAGTGCTAGCGAGTAGAGTAGAGAAAGAGGTGGAGATCCAATCCAGAGAAGAGACTGATGAGTTGTTGATGCCAGTAGTTTTAGAGAGTTCACAAGGGATATGATCAAGAAAAAGGTAGTTGTAGAATCATAAATCAATTCAATACACTATTGCTTACTAATATTTTTAATAGAAAATATCTTAACCGAGTGGACCTAATAAGTCTTTTTGTAAATCCTTAAGAAAGGTAACATTCTAGGATGAATGTTTAATCCCTGTGAACATGCCACTCCTAATAGGGTGAATATATTAATATATCTAAGGTAAATCCCCTAATAGGGTCACATCTAACAAACGTGCATTGCAATCTTTAACCGGATTGGCTCTTAACTGAGCATACTTTAGAAGAGTATTTTTTTGGTGGGTGACAATTCCCATAGAGGTTTTTCTCAAATTGGGTTTCCTCATTAAATCTAGTGTTACATGTGATGCTTTATAATTGTGGATGTTATTTGATTATGGTATATGTTGTTTATCAAGTTTGTGAAGTGTTTACAAGTTTCAGTAGTTGCTCTTATTTGAGTTACCGAGTTGGATCAGAGGTTTAATTTTAAAGTGTTAAGTTTCAATATTTTTTGATTCACCCCCCTCTCAACAAACCATCATTTGGTAGGGAAAACCAACCATTATAACTGTTGCAGTGATGCAAAGTATTCCATTGATGAAGATTACTATAGATTTGATGATAGATGAATCAATTATTAGGTTGTCATTGATGTCAACTGAATGACTTAGGGTTTTTAGTATGTTACTAGATATTGTGTAAGTGAATCATGAATTTCTGTATGTTTCTAAATTTTATATTCTAATGAAAGTATATGTCATGTGTTGTGATGTTAACTTTTCCATCACGAATTCTGATATGAAGAATTGAGTTGGTTATGTTTGATTGAACTCAAACCGGGTAACTGCTAAAAATAGTCAGTGACAAACTATAAGTGTGATTTGAATGTTATCTCAAATTGGTAAAATATTTGGTGAAGCAGTCATAGGATATGATTGTAAAAATGTCAAGATAGTATGTTTGTGATCATGAATCATATTGTTGACTGATACAACTAGTTTATTTGACTAGAAGTGGTATTAACAAAATGAACAGGTAAACAAGACAACGGTCTTAAACAAACTATGAAGATTTGTGGATCGGTGAAGGAATTCAAAGTGGCAATAGGATCGGTGATGTTTTTCATGAAGTAGTGAGGTAGTTCCATGATATGTGGAATACACTTGACATCACATTTCTTGAGGTATACATTTGAGGTGGATTCTTCAAGAAGTTTCTTTTGGTCAAACAAGTTTTTGAAAATGGCTCAACTACCAAGGTAAAATATATGTGTAAGTCGATGCGGTCAAAGGAAAATATTTTATGAGTGGTTAGATACACTGCATCTCACCTAAGATGATATGGATCATTCTTATATCAAATCTAGGGTTTTTTAAAAGTCAGTGGAAGTAAATCTATAGAGTGAAAAAGTTCAAGAAGAAAGAGAGCCAATTGTGATCAAGCTATGTAAGAGTATACAGTACGAAGATGAATTTTAGAGCTTAATGGGATCTGATTATGCAATGGTAGTGAAAATTTCACATATAACTTTATCTATTTCTTTCTAACCATTGCAATAGTGAAATCCCTTAACAGGGTGGATCCTAACAGATCTTTATTGTAAATCCTCTAAAAATGTGGAATTCTAATTGAATGTTCTAAGTCATCTTACAAGGCTTCTCCTAATAGGGAAAAGATCCTAACAGATCTAAAGGAAAATCCCTTAACCAGGTAGCACCTAACAGTGTTTTGTAAACCTTTAACAGGGTAAGCTCCTAACAGAGTGTATTTCAGAAGAGTACAGATTTTGTGGGTATCATCTCACATAGTGGTTTTTTCCCATTTGGGATTCCCCAAGATAAATATGGTGTTTACATTGTATGTCTAATTACTTGTGGATGTATGCATTAAAAGGTTTACTTATGTTAGTTGATATTAAATGTTTTGGTACATAAAGTTTGAAGAAGTTGAATTAGATAAATTTGTGGATTACTGATTCACCCCTCCCCTCTCAGTAATTAGACCTGTATTAACAATAACAAAAAATTTGAAAACCTCAAAAATGTGCATAAGCTTCAAATAAGGTGATTTCTAATTTTTTTTTTTAATTCAAGTCTTTTGCTTAAGTTGCAACATCTCAAAGTTGAAATCTATAAGAATCCTATTATTGTTTGCCGAATGAAGTATTGGGCCAATGCTCTCAAATTTTCAAGTTGATAAAAAAGCCAAACATGCTAAATTTTACAATAGAAAGAAAGGTTAAGAAATGAACAAACACTAAAATTTAAGCCTTCATGTTTCTAGACAAAAAGCATTAGGTATATGCTCTTCACTTGTCAAGTGAATCAAAAAGCCAAATGTGCACTAGTCCCTTTAGATTAAAAGGCTTGGAATTGAACCATGTTAATTGTGTTTGTGAGGTGAAAACAATAGGGATATTCTCTCACCCTTCTTAGGGTAATCAAACTCCTACATATGTTTCTCATTTCAATTCTCTCATTTTTCATGAACATGCTAGAACTATAGTGGGCATGCCTACTGAGATTTTATTTAATAAAACCAGTGAGAGGGATGGACCAAAGTGGGAAATAGGTAAATCCAACCTATTCCACCCACCATAAATAAATACCTTGGTTAAGTTGAAAATATTAGAGGGAAAACATATCAAATGCCTAGACTCGTAGGGCTATAGGCGTCAATCGAGCATGAGCGAGTGCGTGTTCCTTGTATGATTCATTTGATATTCTTGTTTGGAACCTTAATGAAACACCTGATTAATATAGAAAGCCCACCTTTTTAAGCCATGTTGAACAAAACTAACTAAAGGTATATTGATTGAAGTGTTTTCTTGTGGAGACCTTGTCAAAAGTATTAAAGAATATACACTTTTATGTCTATATTTTTTAGAGGTTAGAAAACATGTGTATTTATAGTTTCTATGCTTGATGAAACATGATCTTGAAAAAAAAAACATCCATTTAAAATATCCAAAGTTCATAAACATAATCATTATTCTCAAAAGGGTACTTCTTCAACAAAGATTCACAATTCCTTTTCATGTCAGTTTGGACAAGATCCCATCGTATCAAATTGTCTTTACAAGAAGATGAAACTTTGCATAAGGGAGAGACCACACCTCCTCAATTACCTAGAAAAGAAAATCAAGATAATAATACCATGACTGAGAATAAATGGTCTAGATACCCTAATCATGATAACAATGAAGAGGATAATCTTATTGCAGCTGTCGAAAATAAAATTCAATCTTTGCAATCACTAATAAAGACCTAAAGGAAGAAAAGTATACACCATCCAAATAATACTCATTAAGATCAATGTTTCCTTTTATCTTTAATAATGATCTAAAAATGTCTCACTTTTCTTCAAACAACGAGGCATCTAAGCACACAAATCCCATATTTGATCAAGAACAACTTCATAACCACCGTAGCTTTGATCAAGAGAATGAAGAGGAGGTTACATTAGATTCCATTGAGAGTCTTGTATATAAATCATATGACAACAACAAATAAGAGCACCATGATATTGAATCCAACATCTCTTTCTCAAAAAAAAGTGAATTTAAATGTCCATTAGATAGAGAATTTACTCATTTGGGGCAATACTATGAATAAAATTTGGAAGAAATCCCTGAAAAAAATCTCATCACATTGCCTCAAGTCACTTCATGTGGATTTTTTTTATTTTTGAGAATCTATTGTACATATTATAGAAATAATGAACATGAAACTTCAAATTTCATGGAATTGAAGCATAAAATCCAAGATCTCGTTGATGGTGACGTAATTGAAGTGCAAAATCCTAATGAGTCATCTAATAAAGAAAAATACACTAATCCCAAGTATAATAAATATTATGAACCTATGTCTATTAATGGACCACATGTAGTATCTACTTATTCCACCATTTCTTCATCTTATGAAAGTTCACAAAAATCCACACTACCTTCATCAAATAATGAACTTAATGACTGTGTTTACCCTCAAGGGCTATCTCCAAAAGAAATCCAAGTTAATCCACATATGGATACAAGACTAAGTCCATTTCATATTTCAAATATCCTAGATCCCAAGCCATCATGTGCTTTAATCCTTACTACACCCACTCAAAATTACTCCCCATCATGCCATAATGCAGGAGCATCTTGGGTTCTTAGCAATCATGTATCAACCAAAAATATATTTTTTGGAGTTTGGTAGCTTGTTGGAGAATGATCGATAAATTTCTCGGTAACAACTCTTGTTTGTTTGGTTGAAGATGTTGTTTCACCGATCAAGATTGGTTACTTGTTATGGCTAGCTTCATCGACGGGTCTCGGTGGTTGTTCTTGACTGCTCGGTGGATTCACCGATTGGTCTCTATTGCTCGGTAGTCTTTATTACCGAGTTGGTTTTTTGATTTTGGATCTTGTGGTTGACATGTGCATTTAATTTCTATAGTGTAATTAATGTTGGGGTCCTCATTGGGATTTGTGTGGACCTAAATCTGGGTCTTTTCTATTTCCTATGTTGGATAATTAGGATCTTTTGAGGCTGACCTTTTCGGTATCCTTTTGTATAAAAGTAATGTTTAGTTCTTAGATTAGGGCAGGAGTTCTAGGTAGTAGTTAGTTATAATATTTGGATCAAGGGTTTGTGACCTCGCATGTATGAGGACTATTCTATAAAGACTTTGAATTTATTTGGTTGTAACCAGGAAGGCCTTACGACCCAACATGTATGAATTTTGATGTAATAATAGTATGAAATTGTGTATTCCTTCTCTCCTTCTCTATTTTTAAAGCTTTTGTGTTGTATTCTATAAGCTGGTTTGGTAGCTAGGAGTGCCTTTGGTCCTAGTTGTTGACCCTCCTTGCATCAGGTGATATTAGAGCAAAGGTTATATCTAAGGTTCCTTCATGTAAATCCTGCTTGGTTGATTTATTGTGGGGTAGAAAATTACAATCTGACCTACAATTATAGATGGTTTCAAGATTTTTCATCGGAGAGGAAATGAAAATCCAAGCTTAGCTGATATGCTAAGACAAATTATTACAAGATTAGAAGCTGTTGAGACAGCCCAACATTATGGAAGACATCTTGAGGATGTTAGTGATGATGAATTTGAGGAAGTGCAGGGAGAAGCTACACCTGCACCGGTGATGGGCCAAGAAGAATAAATATTCCTGTGAGATTTAATAATTTTGAAGTCCACACCTTAGTTTAATCCTCCTGAGTATAGTGGTAAATTAGATTCAGATAAATTGATAGACTGGATAACCCAAATAGAGAAATACTTCAAGTATGAGAATATAACAGAGGAGAAAATGGTGAAGATTGCAAGTACAAAGCTGAAAGGTCATGCATCCTTATGGTGGGAGCATCTGCAATTAGGTCAAAATAAAAAGGGTAAAGACAAGATCAAGGTATGGGACAAGATGATAAAAAATTTGAGAGGAAAGCTTCTACCTTGTGATTACCAGATTAGCCTAGTTAGGAGAATGCAAAGTTTGAAGCAGAAAGTAGCTCTGAGATTAGATATCAGATCTAGACACGTTGAAGATGAGGTGGAAAGAATAGAAATATATCTGAATGGGTTAAGAAGTTATATACAAGATGAGATCAACTTGGTAAATATGGACAATATTGAAGAAGCTTATTAGTTTTCCCTAAAAGATGAGGAGAAATTGAACAAAAGACATAAACAAAGACAGAGGGGAAGATTACCTAGAGGAAGAGGTAGATCTTATGGTGAAAATAATAGATTTGATTAGTTAAAGGAAAATCAAGACACACATCAAGACAAAGGTAATATTGAGTGGAAAGGTGGAAGTTCATTTTGAGGAATATGCAACTACTCCCGACGTGGATATAGAAAAAGAGGGTTCCAAGGAACTTGTTATAATTATGGAGAAGGATATATATCATTTGAGTGTACACATGCAAAAAAGAAAGTTGGTAGTAGCAGAAATGCATTAGTGCAAGAGGATTCAAAAAATGAACCTAAGAAGGAAGGAAACCTAATGGTTAGAAGGATATTATGGAGTGATAATAATAAGAAAGATACAGTAAGAAATAGTTTGTTCAAGACCAGATGAAGAGTTGTAGGAAAATTTTGGAAAGTGATTGTTGATAGTGGAAGCTCAAAGAATTTGACATCTGAGGAAATGGTCACCAAGTTGCAGTTGGAAAGGATGAAGCACTCGAAGTCCTATGAGATTTCATGGATCAAGGATGAACATACACTTATGGTGAGTGAACAATGTTTTTTGAATCTGAAAATTGGAAAGTATTATGATAAGGTGTTGTGTGATATTATGCCTATGGATTGTTGTCATATTTTTTTGGGTAGACCTTGGAAATATGATAGACATGCTTGCTAAACATGATGGAAGAGTGAATAAGTATACTATTTGGGTTGATGGTAGGAAGAAAATATTATTACCTTTAGTTTAAGAATCTGTTGGTGGGATATGCACATCTATGAAATTTTGTTTGATAGAAGGTAGATAGTTTGTTAAGGATCTGAAGAGAAATGATGTCTGTTATGCTTTGATTCCTAAAAAGTTGAATGAGAAAACAAAAGATAAAAATCCTGAGGAAGTTGAAAATTTGCTTACCAAGTACAAGGAAATAATTTTAGATAATGCACCTGATGGTTTTCCATTGATGTGAGATATTAGTCATTGCATGGATCTGTTTCCTGGAACAATTTTTCCAAATAAGGCACCACACCGATTGACACCAACCAAGAATGAAGAACTCAACTGACAAGTTCATGATTTGTTGCAGAAAGGTTTGATCAGAGAAAGTTTGAGTCCATGTGTAGTACCAGCTATGTCAGCACCTAAGAAGAATGGAGAATGATGAATGTGTACTGATTTGAGAGCTATTAACAAGATCACTGTTAAGTATCCATTCCCTATACAAAGAATGGATGATATAATGGATTGTTTGAGTGGAGCAAAATATTTTCCTAAGATTGATTTGAAGAGTGGATATCATCAGATCAAAATTAGAGAAGGTGATGAATGGAAGACTACTTTCAAGACAAAAGATGGTTTTTATGAGTGGCTGGTTATGCCTTTTGGTTTAACTAATGCACTGATTACCTTTATGAGGTTAATGAATGAGGTTTTGAAGAAATTCTAGGGTAAATTTGTGAATGTGCACTTGGATGATATTATGATATTTAGTAAGACCAAAGAAGAGCATTTGATGCATATAAGACAAGTGTTGAAGAGATTGAAAGAGGAAAATTTGCTGATTAATTTGAAAAAGTGTTCCTTCATGAAAGAACAACTTTTGTATTTAGGTTTTGAGATTTCAGCTGATGGTTCGAAGATGGATCTTGAGAAGGTTGAAGCTATACTTGATTGGCCTATACCTAATAATTTTAGTGAGGTAAGATCATTTCATGGATTAGCAATTTTTTATGAAAGTCTATCAGAAATTTTAGTTCAATTTGTAATGCTATGACCGAGACAATGAGAGGAGACAAAAGAGAATTCAAGTGGATACATGGAGTTAATAAAAGTTTTGAGATTTTGAAGAAGAAGGTTGTTGAATTGCCAGTGTTAGGCTTACCTAATTTCAATAAGGTATTTCAAGTTGAGTGTGATGCAAGTGATAGTACAATAGGAGTTGTCTTGACTCAAGAAGGTAAACATGTTGCTTTCTCTAGTGAGAAGTTGAATGATGCTAAGAGGAAATATTATGTGTATGATCAAGAATTCTATGCTATTATTCAAGCACTAAAGAAATGGAGAGATTATTTCATACCAAGTGAATTTGTGTTGTATACTAATCAAAAGGCTTTACAATATTTGGGTAGTCAGAATAAGTTGAATTAGAGACATATGAAATGGGTAGAGTATTTATAGAGTTTAACATTTGTGATAAAGAATAAGAATGGAGTTTCTAACCGAGTTGCTGATGCATTGAGTAGAAGAAGATCCTTGTTGATTGAAATGAGAATTGAGGTTCTTGGTTTTGATGACATGAAGATTTTGTATGAAAATGACCCTAATTTTTCTGAGCCATGGAGAATGTGCAGAGCACCTATTCCAGATCAACCAAGTAAATATGAAGAATATTTTATTCAAGAAGATATGTTGTTTTAAGGTATTTAGTTATGTATACCGAGAGGATTAATGAGAACCAATTTGATAAAGGAGAAACATAGTTGTGGTTTGGCTGGACATTTTGGTATTGATAAGACATTGATTTTTCTTAAGGAAATGTATTTTTGGCCTCAGTTGTATAAGGATGTTCAGAAATCTATGAAGAGTTGTGGAGTTTGTCAAGTTGCAAAAGGAGTAAGTCAGAATATTGGTTTTTATTAACCGATTTCTATTCCTGAGAAACCTTGGAGTGATATCAACATGAATTTTGTTCTTGGCTTATCGAGGACAGCAAGAGGTAATGATTCCATATTTATTGTGGTGAATATATTTTCTAAGATGACACATTTTATACCATGTAGAAAAAACATCAGATGTAGTACATATAGCAAATCTTTTCTTCAAGGAGATTGTCAGATTGCATGGATTACCGATGAGTATCATCTCTGACTGAGATAGTAAGTTTGTTGGATATTTTTGGAAAACACTTTGGAAGAAACTGGACACTGAATTGAAGTATAGTTCTATATTTTTTCCATAGATTGATAGAAAAATAGAGGTTGTAAACATAAGTTTGAGTAACTTGTTGAGATGTTTAGCTGGAGATAGATCGAGTAATTGAGATTTGATGTTAGTTTTACTTAGAGTTTGCACAAAATAATTTAGTGAATAGGAGTACTAGAAAGACACATTTTCAGATTGTTATTGGTGTGCAACCAAGAGGTATATCAGATTTGAGAGACATTGCTAGAGAAGAGAAAATAAGTGCTGAAGGAGAAGAATTTGCTGAGTTTATGAAAACATTGTTGAGGAAGTGAAACATAAGTTGGAGCATAGTAATAAAAAATACAAGGATAATGCAGATAGATCAACAAGACATAAAATTTTGAGATTGATGATGAAGCAATGGTTCATTTGAAGAAAGGAATATTTCCTATTGGAACATATGGTAAATTGAAAATGAAGAAATTTGGTCCTTGCAAGATATTGAGGAAGTTTGATAGTGGAAATGATTATGAAATAGAATTACTTGGTGACATGGATATATCACTTATATTCAACATTTCAAATTTGTTTGAGTATCATGAATGTGATGAAGAAGTGATAGTGCTGAGTGATTATCCTAAGAAACAGATAGAAGAAGTTGAACAGATTTTGGAATAAAGAATTGATAGAAGCATCAAAGGACAAAATTACATGAAATACTTGGTATAGTGGAAGAACAGACTAATTGAAGACTCTACATGGATTTCTCAATTTGAGTTGGATTTGTCTCAGGTTGAACCACACTCATGATTCAAAGAATCATTTCTTTTAATACCAGGTGTCTGATGTAGTTGCATCTTGGGTTCTTAGCAATCATGTATCAACCAAAAATATATTTGTTGGAGCTCAGTAGCTTGTTGGAGACTGCTTGGTAAAGTGCTTAGTAACTTCTCTTGTTTGGTTAGTTGAAGATGTTGGTTCACTGATCGAGCTTAATTACTTATTTTGGTTGGCTTCACTAAAGAGTATTAGTGGTTATTCTTGACTGCTCAGTGGGTTCATCAATTGGTCTCTATTGCTCGATAGTATTTCTCACTGAGTCAGTTTTTGGATGTTGGATCTTGTGGCTGACATGTGCATTTAATTTTTGTAGCATAATTAAAGTTGGAGTCTCTCATTGGGATTCATGTGGAACTAAATTTGGGTCGTTGATTATTCCTATGATGGATCTTTAGGATCTTTTGAGGCCAACCTTTTCAATAGCCTTTTGTATAAAAGTAATGTTCAGTTCTTAGATTAGGGTAGGAGTTCTAGGTAGCAGTTAGTTAGAAGATTTGGATCAAGGGTTTGTGACCTCATGTATAAGGACTGTTCTATAAAGAATTTGAATGTGTTTCGTCATAACTAGGAAGGCCTTATAGCCTGACATATATGAAGTTTGATTCAATAATAGTATGAAATTATGTATTCCTTCTCTCCTTCTCTGTGTTTAAAGCTTCCATGTTGTGATTTGCAAGATGGTTTGGTAGGTGCGAGTGCCTTTGGCCCTATTTGCTGACCCTCTTTGTGTCATGACAAGATATTGAATCCTTTCAAGAAATCCCCATGCATATCTAAATCCCTATCCCTTCCTTAGAAGTGAATCCATGTCTAGAAGGTAATTCAAATTATGAAGAAACAAGTCTTATTAAAGATCAAGATCAAGATACTATTCAATCCTATCCAATATTTGACTAAGATCCCATATCTCTAGAGTCTCATGATGATTCCATCATACCTTTTCACTTCTTCCAAGATGACACCTTCCCATCTCAAGAAAAAAGTGTCCTTCCAAGTCCTATATCTTATCCCTCTCCTAAGAAAGATCAAGATATCCCTTCCACCATTTCCAATGAGCCTATTGAAAATCAAGAGAAAAGTACCCTTTCTAAATCATCCATTGATATATTCCCATCTCAAGAACAAAGTATCCCTCCAAGTCCTATATCTTATCCATCTCATAAGCAAGATCAGGATATCCCTCCCACCATTTCCAATGAGCCTATTGAAAACCAATATCAAAGAACCCTTTCTACACCCTCCAATGATCCTCTTCCATGTCAAGATCAAAGTATCCTATCATATCCTTGTCATGATCCCCCATGTCTACCTCAAAAATCCCTCACTCTTTGTAATTCATTTCATAGTATTAAATTCCCTCAATCTTCAATTGCTCCTATCAAAGTTATTAATTACCCTATTGGTATAAAGATAAATCTTCAAGATGACAGTCTTGGAAATATAGCTCACTCTAAAGATGTTTATATCCCTAATTTCACACCTTATCTCCCTCCATTCAAACATAACCATATACCTTAACCATCCTCCAAATCCATTTTGGGTCCCTATTTCCCAAAGCTAAAGTCTCCATCCCTTCCATCCATATTGGGTCCTTATATCTCTCCATTCACCATGCCTACAATTCCTAGCTCATCATCCACTTACCTTATTAGGTATCAAGATCAACGAAGACACACATACATGAAAAAATTTCAAGAACCTATCCATATGTGATGATCATATTTTTCCATTAGTATGCAAAGGAAACAATTTTTGAGCCATCGATACATTATCACCAAAAGACAGGTTTAAAGTGCAACCTGACATAATAGTTAATAGAGGTCACCAAAAATGTTAAGTATAGAGGAAATCAATAAAGGAAACCGATAGACAAATTCAAAAGGGGACCCAAAAACATAGGTTACAATGTAAACTGATGACACAACCTATAGATTGACCCGACAGAGTAGTCGACAGAAAATAAAATAGAGGAACCCGATAGAAAGTATATAGAGCAACCCGAGCACCAGTCTACCGAGAGACAATTTTATTCTGAGAAATGTGGATCTAACTTACATGTTAGATAAAACATTTAAATTTTATATTTATCTTAAATATTAGATTTAAATCCATTTCTTGAGGGGCAAGTAAAGTAATTGTAATTGTTTTAATCAGTCTAACTAATTGAAAACATGCAAACTAGGAGATCAAGGTCAAGTTGTAAACCTTTGATCATAGAGTTATCATTAAAAAGTGTGAAACTCATTTAGGTCAAATTCATTGTATAAATAAATGTGTAATCAATCAAAACAAGAAGGTGTGATGATGATTGTAGCCACAGAGACATCTATGGATCATAGACAGAGTTTTATGTAGAGGGACAACAAAAGATGGAATCAGTTATGAAGAACAAGATTCAAGGCTACTGAGTAGAACATAGGTATGAATCAGTCACTATAGGTGATACATCATATTGTTAACTTTAATGGATCTATACTCAGCAATTATAGATTGCATATACTCAGGTCAATAAGTATTTTTGACTACATTCTAACAAGTGTAGCAAATAGAAGAAATCCTTTGAGAAGGTGGATTTAACAATCCTTTTGTAAACCTCTTAACCAAGTGCACACTAAACAATGTTGCTAAAGATCTTAACAGAGTATACCTTAACCAGTCTAAATGTGTTACTCCTAACATGGTAAGATCATCAGAAGTGATCAAACTTGTAAGCCTTAACTGACCCCTTCCATTCTGCAGATAGTGAAGTTTTGTGGGTTTCATCCCCACCGTAGTTTTTACCTTCTAACAGGGGTTTTCTACATTACCAAATCTTGTGTCATGTGTCAATACATTTCATGAATGTTTCTATGAATTTTTACATGCAAATTAAGTTTATGAATTGATATTATATACATAAAGATAGAATAGCACATATGGTCGGTAATGCAAGGATTTGATTACTAAAGGATTAACGTTAATTGACAAAAAGTTTTAAGGGTACTAATTCACCCCTCCCCTCTCAGTACACACCATTCCATTATTCCAACAATATGAACCCTTCATATCATTCATATCCATCCTTGAACCCAAAAACCTTTGGAAGCAATTTGGATGTAAAACATAAAAATAAAAAATTGAAGAATCTATAGGCATCCAAAAATTCTCGTGTCCAATCTAATCGACATGTGAATACAAATAAAAAATAAATATCCAAAAGGCCACAAAGGTCCACCAAGAAAAAATAAGAATCAAAGAAAATGTGGGTTCCTAAATCTCTCATTGAAGAAATGTATTATAAAGCATCATAAAGGAAAGAAAAATCAAAGACTATGTGGATTCCCAAGTCACTTTTGCAAGACTTGCACACAAAAGAAAAACCAAAGTTGACATTCAAGCTTCCAAAGGCTTCCGCTCCACCTCCTTTCAAACATTTTCCATCTTCCAAATCTATTTAGGGCCCTCATGTCCTAAAAGCCATTACCTCAGATACTTCATCACCTTTTCCATCCATTTTGGGTCCTTGTGTTCTAAAATACACAATCTTTCCTCCATCACAATTTCAAGCTTCCCAATCCATTTTTCCTCCATCATTCCACCACCCTTCAAAGTGTGTGTCAAAGTTGATCTTTCCAACATTTCTATCCATAATATACATGCTTCTTATCCTCCTATCCATTATCTAACATATACTTTCCATCCTTCCATCCCTCTTATCCAATCTGTGGCATAAAACCTTAACCACCATCTACCTTTATCCTCCATATCTATCCTTTATCACCACCTTATCAATATCTTTGAGCATCCTTTCTATAACCATGGTTCATTATAGCGTATATTTCAAAGGGGTATTATCCAGAGAGAAAGAGGTATAAATTCCTCCCTTTCATATCACACATTCACTATCTTCCAAAAAGTCAGAAAAATCTAAAAAAGGAAAAAAAGAGAGAAGAAAAAGTAAAGAGAAATCATTCATCCTATGGTGAAAACCACTTCTTGTGGTGCCTTGGGAAAGTACCATGATGAAAACTTAGCAAACATGTGTAGTGCATAATCTACCCTCTTGTACTCTACACTTGGGGGCAAGTTCAATCCAGACTATCTTATCTATAATTTCCTTCATTATCCATCGTATCCTTCACCATCGATTATCAGTCATTTATCCTAACTATATATATCCCCCTTTTCACCTTTGATATTGATAAGGTTGAACATATCCATGCACACAGGGTATCTTGACATACGTTATCTTTTCCATCAGCCTATTCACTTGTTACATCCATGCTACCCTATCATCATCTTGCTTATCCCAATCAACCCTCATTATTCCTAAGCATCCTGACAATAATTCAAAACCATCCATTTGTGGCTTCCATCAAACCTTATCATGATCATTCTATCCTATCCACATCCTATCCAAAATATTCCTTTGGTCTTGATCAAAAATGAAGGACATAAATGAAAAAACACGTCCATAAAAGCATCTTGACATGTTCAATCCTTTGGACAACACATGCCTTTCATTACATCATGTCATTACCCTATATTCTATCTGAAATCACCTCACTAGCCTACATTGACATATCCATTTCTCTTAGCTCGGATAATCTTGAGAAGACAATCGTGAGGGTCACAATACACATGTTTTTTCCATCATTTCCATATTCCCTCTAGCCCAATCTGTTCATTCAACCACTCATCATGCCCTACACCTTGCTAGACATTGGGGGCAAACAAATCTAATCTTTCTTGAGAACTAGTCATCTTTAAAATCCAAATCATAAATAAAAAATCATGTCCAAATTGAAAATCACATTTCAAAAATTGACAAAATCAAGAAAAAGTTGAGAAAATCAGCACATGGGACATCACAATCGATAACATCAAGTCACCAATTTAAAAAAATCAAAAAATCACATATCATATCAAAAAATAAATTAAAAATAATAAATAATAAATAAATAAATAAATAAATTAAAAAAAATCACGTATCATATAAAAAAATTTAAATAAAAAAAAATCAATTTTTTTTTAAAAGAATCACGTATCATATAAAAATAAAAATAAAAAAATAAATTTATATTTAAAATTAAATTAAATTTATAAAATAAAACAAATCCCACCCCACCCC